>JAREIK010014251.1:0-66667 GCA_029783825.1 Sapria himalayana
AAATAGAATTAATATTAGATTTAGTAATTATTAAGTAGTATATAGCAGTTAATGGTTTATGTATTTTGGCATTACTGGGTTTAGAGTTTACTGATTTAACTCTGTATGTGTTTAGTCGTTTATAGGTGTTATTTAAAAAAAAAATCAAAAAAATTCATTTTTTTAATTTTTTGATATTTTCAAAGGTTATAACTTTGAAAATATAAAATTTTTTAAATTTTTTTCAAAAGTGAATATATATTAAGTTATAATAATCATTATATTTATATATCATATAAATTAAATTAAATATTTTTATATAAATATTCTAATAATGATAAAGAAATAAATTAATAATCAATTATTAAGATAGATATCAATTTAAAGATAATTACAAAACCTAAAATTGATTCAGAAGCATAGCAAAATATATTACTATATAATAATTTTGTTTGAATTTTTTTTCTTTAAAATGTTTATCTAATTTTTTGATGAAAAATAATTATATAAATTATATTTGTCTAACTCAATATTTTGTAATTAATAATTATATAAAAATAAACGAATAAATAATTAAAATAAATATTTAAAATATAATGAACAAATAATATTGAGATTTATTATTTATTATTTAGGGTATACGGTTTAAATGATTATCTATTTGGGTTTTCGAGATTTCGGAGCTATTGATTTAAGTATTTAGGCATTTAGTGGTTTATAGGATATTTTTAAACAATGAAATAACAAAAAATTATCTTTGTTATTTTTTCACATTTTCAAGGTTATAACATTTGAAAATATAATAATTTTAAAATTTTTTAAAATGTGAATAAAAATATTTAGTAATATTAATCATTATAATTATATATAATAAACTAATTATAAATACTTTTATTGATAGATATGATATCAATTATCAAAAAATAATTAATAACTAGTATTAATATGATAGATATAAATTAAATATAATTACAAAACCTAAAATGATTCAAAATCAAAGTAAAATTATTGCTAAATAATATTTTTTGTTTTAAATTTTTATTTATTTTTATAAGATTATATTTTTTATTAAAAGAAATTATTAAATTATATTTGTCTGACTAATTATTTATTTTATAATTAAAATTTATATAAAAATAAACTAATAAAAATTCAAAATGAATATTTAAAATTATGATGAATACAAATTAAAATGGGATTTAAGATTTATTATTGCTGTATATGTAATTTATTTTTGATAACTGTTTGTATACCCAAAATATTTTTCTTCTTATATTTGCATGTAAGTGTAGGGAAGGAAATATTAAGAGGCCAGGGATGCATAGTAGCATAATAACGGAGGTCCGCTGAGCGGAGAGTGGGCCGAAATTACAGCAGAGCCTGAACCCATCTCATGATTCCAATCCGGTCCGGTTAAATGAACCAAGAGAAATTTTAATATAAAATGTTTGTAATTTTATTTTCGGGTGGTTGTTTTTGGACCCGTGGAACTTTTCATCGTCGCATCTCTTCTCTCTGTGTGGTTTATTGTGACTATTCTATGTGCTACATACTATTAGACAGTTCTGTGCTTTAATCTGTAACGCATAATCATTTTTTAGGGAATAGCTAGTCGTATTGAGCGACTAGCGAAACCACATTATTTTGGTGTTTATTTCTCATTTTGATTCATCATGGATGGTTACTGAATTGGGATATATAGATTGCTGTTTTCTGTTGTTTCAGTGTTTCTGTATCTCAATCTCACTACCGTGGAAGCATAATTGCCAACAATTATATGGTATACCGGTTTAATGGATCGATTATTAGGGGTTTTTCGTTTAGGAGTTTAGCAATTTGTGTTTTTAGGCATTTAGTGGAATATAGGTTTTATTTATATAATAAAATAAATAATTTTTTTGATTTTTTTTTAGATTTTCAAAGGTTATAACCTTTGAAAATAAAAATATATCAAAATCATTTAAAATGTGAATACCATGTATAATTATATTAATCTTATTAATTATATATCATATAAAATCAATATAAATAATTTTAATGATAGATATTATAATAATTATCAAAAAATTAATTAATAAACTATTTTATAATATAAATATTAATTAAAATATATTACATAACACAAAATTATTCAAATAAAAATAAATATATTACTAAATAATAATATTTAATTTAAAAATTTTCATCTTTTTATAAGCTTATATTTTTTATGATTAAAAATAAATTATATAAATAATATCTGACTCACTCGAATTTATCCTAATTAATTTTTCTAAAATTAAAATATAAATAATTAAAATGAATACTTAAAATTATAATAAATAGAAATAAAATGAGATTTATTATTTATTAAGTAGTATACAGCTGTTATAAGATTAAGTATTTAGGGGTTTTGGGTTTTATGAGCTACTGATTTAAGTAAGTAAACATTAGTGGTCTATAGATTTTATATAAAAAATAACAAAAAATTTATTTATTGTATTCTTTCTAATTTTTTAGATTAAAACCTTTGAAAATATAATAAATTTAAATTTTATTAAAAGTGAATACAAATATTTATCTATAATAATCATAATAATTATATATCATATAAATCAATATATTCATAGATATTCTAATAATTATCAAAAAATAAATTAAAATCTATTATGATAAAGATTGATATTACTTAAAATATAATATCAAAACCTAAATGACTCAAAATCAAAGCAAGATATATACTTAATAATAATTATATGTTTTTAAATTTTATTCTTTTTATAAGCTTATCTATTTTTGATGAAAAATAATTTTATAATTATATTTTTAACTCATAATTTATTTTATAATTATATATATATATATAAATAAAAAACTAACAATCAAAATGATTTTTTAAATTATAATGAAAACAAAAAAAAATGAGATTTATTAATTATAATTTAGGGTATACGGTTTAGAGGATTATCTATATAGGTTTATCGGGATTTTTTAGTTTAGTGATTTAAGTGTTTAGGGCATTTATTGATTTTAGTTTAGGAATTTATATGATTTATGTTTTATTAAATTATAATGAAATAACAAAAAAATATTTTTTTTGTTTTTTCCCATGTTCAAAGGTTATAATCTTTGAAAATATAAAATGGGAAACCTTTTTCAAAAGTGTATACAATATTTATTTATAATATTGTTAAATTTATATATCATATAAATTCAATATAAAAATTTTTATTGATTAATATTCTAATAATGATCAAAAAAAATTTAAAAATCTATTATTAATAAGTTAGATAGTAAGTAAATTAAATTTACAAAACGTAAATGATTCAGAAACAAAACAAAATATATTACTATATAATATTTTTTTGTTTTTAATTTTTTTCTTCTTTAATTAAGTTTATCTATATTTTTTAGTTGAATAATATTTATATAAATTATATTTGTATAACTTATAATTTATTTGTAATTAATATTTATATAAAAATAAACAAATAAATAATTAAAATGAATATTTAAAATTATAATTAAAAAAAGTAAAATGAGATTTATTATTTATTATTTAGGATATACATGTTTAAAAAATTTATCTATTTAGGGTTTTCGAGATTTAGAAGTTATTGATTTAAGTATTTAGGCATTTAATGGTTTATAGGTTTTGTTCAAACAATGAAATATCAAAAAGTTATTTTTGATATTTTTTCAAATTTCAAGGTCATAACATTTGAAAATATAATAATTTTAAATTTTTTAAAAATGTGAATACAATAAAAAAGATTTTAATTAATATTTAACACAAAATGAATCAATTTGTGTTATGTAAATATATTATATTAATATTTAGATTTTAATAATAGTTTGTTAATTTAATTTTTGATCATTATTATAATATCTATCATTTAAATTGTTTATATTTAATTTATATGAAATATAATTAGTAAGATTAATAATTATACATGGTATTCACATTTGAATATATTTTAAAAATTATTTTTCTTTTCGAAGATTATAACCTTTGAAAATCAGAAAAAAATCAAAAAAAAATTTATGTTTATTATATAATAAAACCTATAAACCACTAAATGCCTAAAAACATAAATTCCTAAACTTCTAGACGACAAAACCCCTACTTAATTTAACCATATAATCGGTATACTATATATAATAAATAATAAATCTCATTTTTATTAGTATTCACTATAATTTTAAACATACATCTTAATTATTTATTAGTTTATTTTTATAGATATATAAATTTAAAAATAAATTAATAGTTAGATAATATAATTAAAAAAAAAATTTTAATCAAAAAATATATAAGCATATAAATGGATACAAAAATTTAAAAATTTAAAATCAATATTTCGTAAAATATTTCACTTTGATTTTGATTCATTTTAGGTTTTGCAAATATATTTTAAACAATATTTATCTTATTAATAATATGTTATTACTTTTTTATGATCATTATTATAATAAATATCAATAAATATTTTATATTGAATTTATATGATATATAATTATTATGCTTATTATAACTTCATATTGTATTCACTTTTCAAAAAAAAATTTAAAAATTATTTATTTTCGAAGGTTATAACCTTCCAAAATGAGAAAAATAACAAAAATACTTTTTTTTATTTTATTTTTTAAATAAAACCTATAAACACTAAATGACTAAATACTAAAATGATTAAACTCCTAATCCCCGAAGCACATAATACTCAAATCATTAAATTATTAGAGTATAATAATATAATTATAATTCTCATTTTTATTAGTATTCATTATAATTTTAATTATTCATTTTAATTATTTATCAGTTTATTTTTATCGAAATATTAATTAAATATAAATTATTAGTGAGACAGATATAATTTAAATAATTTTTTTTTCATAAAAAAAAATATATGTGCATATAAAAAGAGGCAAAATTTTAAAAATAAAAAATTAATTTTTATTAATATATCTTATTTTGATTTTGAATCATTTTAGATTTTAAATTATATTTTAATTTATATAATTCTTATTAAAACTAGTTTATTAATTAATTTATTGATCATTATTATAATATTTATTAAAAAAAGTATTTATATTAAGTTTACATTATATAAAATTATTAAGATTATTATAACTAAATATTATATTCACATTTCAAAAAAATTTAAAATGATTATATTTTCAAAGGTTATAACCTTCAAAAATTAAAAAATAATCAAAAAATTAAATTTTTTGTTTTTTAATTCTTTAAATAAAAACTATGAATCACTAACGGTCTAAACAATTAAATCACTAAACTACTAAACCACAAAACACCTAAATACATATACTATTTAACCGATATAACATGAATAATAAATAATAGATCTCAATTTTATTTTTATTCATTATAATTTTAAATATTCATTTTAACTATTTATTAGTTTATTATTATAGAATTATTAATTACAAAATAAATTATGAGTAAGAAAAATATTAATTAAATAATTTATTTTTAAAAACAAAAATAAACTTATAATAAAAGCAAAACATTAAAAAGATTATTATTTATTAATATATTTTACTTTGATTTTGAATAAATTTACATTTTGCAAATATATTTTAAATAATATCTATGTTATTAATAAAAGTTTATTAATTTTTTTTGATCATTTTTATGATATCTAGTAATGTAATTATTTATATTGAATTTAAATTACTTATAATTATTAAGATTATTATAACGCAATATTATATTTATATTTGAAAAAAATTTAAAAATTATTATATTTTCAAATGTTATAACCTTTGAAAATGTGAAAAAATATCAAAAATATTTTTTTTGTTATTTCATTGTTTAAATAAAACCTATAAACCACTAACTTACTAAAACATAAATCACTAAACTTCTAAACGACAAAACCTATAAATACTTAAACCATTAAACTGGTATATTTATTAATAATAATTCATAAATCTCATTTTAATTTTTATTCATTATAATTTTAAATTTTTATTTTAATTATTTAACAGTTTATTTTTTTAGTAATATTAATTACAAAATAAATCATACGTAAGACAGATATATTTTAAATTAAACCGGTATACACTAAATAATAAAGAATAAATATCATTTTTTTTCATTATAGTTTTAAATATTGATTTTAATATTTATTTGTTTATTTTTATATAAATATTAATTACAAATATAATTTATATAAATTATTTTTCATCAAAAAAATATAGATAACCAAATATAATACTTATTTATTTATTTTTATATAAATATTAATTACAAAATAAATTATAAGTTAGACAAATATTATTTATATAAATTATTTTACAATTATATTTTAATTTATATCATTCTTATAAATATAAGTTTATTAATTTATTTATTGATCATTATTATAATATCTATCAATAAAATTATTTATATTGAGTTTACATTATATATAATTATTAAGATTATCATAACTAAATATTATATTCACATTTAAAAAAAATTAAAAATTATTATATTTTCAAAGGTTACAACCTTCAAAAATTAAAATAAAATCAAAAAATTAAATTTTTTATTTTTCCATTCTTTACAAAAAACTATAAATTACTAAAGGTCTAAACAATTAAATCACTAAACTCCTAAACCACAAAACACCTAAATACTTAAACCATTAAACCGGTATATCCTGAATAATAAATAATAAATCTCAATTTTATTTGTATTCATTATAATTTTAAATATTTATTTTAATTATTTAGTAGTTTATTATTATAGAATTATAAATTACAAAATAAATTATGAATAAGACAAATATAATTTAAGTAGTTTATTTTTAATAACAAAAATATAAACTTATAATATAGCAAAACATTAAAAAAATTATAATTTAGTAATATATTTAACTTTGGTTTGAATAAATTTAGATTTAACAAATACTTTTTAAATAATAACTATTTTATTAATAATAGTTTATTAATTTATTTTTTGATCATAATTATAATATCTAGCAATATAATTATTTATATTAAATTTAAATGAATTATAATTATGAAGATTATTATAAATAAATATTATATTTACATTTGAAAAAAATTTAAATATTATTATATTATCAAATGGTATAATCTTCAAAAATTAGAAAAAATAATAAAAATAAATTTTTTGCTATATAATTGTTTAAATAAAACTTATAAACCACAAAATTCCTAAACACTTAAACATATAAACTCTTAAACACAAAAACCCCTAAATACTTAAACCTTTAAACTCGCAAACCTTAAATATAATTTAAATAATTTATTAAAATATTAATTACAGAATAAATTATGAGTGATACAAATATAATTTAAATAATTTATTTTTAATAAAAAAAATATAAGCATATAAAAAGAAGCAAAAGCTAAAAAACAAAAATTATTATTTTGTAATAAATTTTACTTGGATTTTGAATTATTTTAGGTTTTGCAATTATATTTTAATTTATATTCATCATAATAATAATAACATATAAATTTTTTTTTGATAATTGGTATCATATCTATGAATAAAATTGTTTATATTTAGTTTTTATTGTATATATTTATAATGATTATTATTACTAAATATTGTATTCATGTTTTTAAAAAAATTTATAATTATTATATTGTCGGTTATAATCTATGAAAATGTGATAAAATATCTAAAATAATTTTTTGTTATTTCATCGTTTAAACAAAGACTATAAACCATTAAATGCCTAAAAACATAAATCACTAAAGTCATAAACGACAAAACTTTTAAATATTTATAATATTAAACTGGTATGCATTAATAATAATTCATAAATCTCATTTTAATTTTTATTCAGTATAATTTTATATTTTTATTTTAATTATTTATCAGTATATTTTTATTGAAATATTAATTGAAAAATAAATTATTAGTGAAACAGATATAATTTAAATTAAATTGGTATATCCTAAATAATAAAGAATAAATCTCATTTTTTTATTATAATTATAAATATTCATTTTAATTATTTATTTGTTCATTTTTATATAAATATTAATTAAAAAATAAATTATAAGTTAGACAAATATAATTTATATAAATTATTTTTCATCAAACAAATATAGATAAACTTATTAAAAGAAAAAAAACTATTAACAAAAAATTATTATATAGTAATATAATTTGCTTTGCTTCTGAATCATTATAAATTTTGTAATTATATTTTAATTGATATCTATCTTATTAATAATTGATTATTAATTTATTTTTTGATCATTATTAGAATATTTATTAATAATATTGTTTATATTGAATTTATATAATATATAAATATAAAGATTATTATAACTAAATATTGAATTCACATTTGAAAAAAAATTTAAAAATTATTATATTTTCAAAGGTAATATACCTTTGAAAATATAAAAAAATAATAAAGATAAATATTTTGTTATTTTAATTTTTAAATAAAACTTATAAACCACTAAATGTATACACAGTTAAATCAGTAAACTCCTAAAGCCCGTAATGCTGAAATACATAAACCATTAAATTGCTATATAATACTTATTAAGTAAGAAATCTAATTTTTATTTCAATTTATTATAATTTAAAATAATCATTATAATTATTTATTAGTTTATTTTTATATAAATTTTTATTACAAAATAAATTGAGTGTGACAAATATAATTTAAATAATTAATTTTTAATAAAAAAATATATACGCTTATAAAACAAGTAAAATTTTAAAAATTAAAAATTATTTTCCAGTAATATTTTTCACTTTAATTTTGAATCAATTTGGGTTTTGTAAATATTTTTTAATTAATATTAATCTTATTATTAATAGTTTATTAATTTAATTTTTGATCATTATTATAATATCTATCAATATAATTATTTATATTGAATTTATATGATATATAATTATTAAAATTATTATAACTAAATATTGTATTCACATTTCAAATAATTTTAAATATTAATATATTTTCAAAGGTTATAACCTATGAAAATGACAAAAAATTACAACTTTTTTTTTGTTATTTTATTGTTTCAATAATACTTATAAACCACGAAATGCCTAAAAACATAAATCGCTAAACTCTTAAACGACAAAACTTCTAAATACTTAAATTATTAAATTAGTATACATTAATAAATATAATAGTAATAAATAAATCTCATTTTTTATTTTAATTTTTTATTCTAAATACTAAAAACATAAATCTCATTTTAATTTTTATTAAGTATAATTTTAATTTTTATTTTAATTATTTATCAATTTATTTTTATAGACATATTAATTACAAAATAAATGATCAGTGAGACAGATATAAATTAAATTAGACCGGTATACCATAAGTAATAAATAATAAATCTCATTTTTTTCATTATAATTTTAAATATTCATTTTAATTATTTATTTGTTTATTTTTATATAAATATTAATAAGAAAATAAATTACGAGTTAGACAAATATAATTTATGTAAATTATTTTAATTTTTTATCAAAAAATTATTATATAGTAATATATTTTGGTTTGCTAATGAATCATTTTATGTTTTATTATTATATTTTAATTGATATCTATCTTATTAATAATAGATTATTAATTTATTTTTTGATCATTATTAGAATATTAATCACTAAAATTGTTTATATTGAATTTATATGATATATATATATATATATAATGATTATTATAACTAAATATTGAATTTGCTTTTGAAAAAAATTTAAAAATTATTATATTTTCAAATGTTATAACCTTTGAAAATATCAAAAAATAATAAAAATAAACTTTTTGTTATTTTATTTTTTAAATAAAACCTATAAACGACTAAATGCATACACAATTAAATCACTATACTCCTAAACCCCGTAATACCTAAATACATAAACCATTTAACCACTATATAATACATAATAATTAATAAATCTAATTTTTATTTCTATTTATTATAATTTTAAATATTCATTTAATTATATATTAGTTTATTTTATAGAAATATTTAATACAAAATAAATTATGAATAAGACAAATATAATTTAAATAATTTATTTTTAATTAAAAAATATATATATGCTTATAAAAGAAGTAAAATTTTAAAATTAAAAATTATTATTCAGTAATATATTTTACTTTAATTTTGAATCAATTTGGGTTTTGTAAATATTTTTTATTTAATATCTATCTTATTATTAATAGTTTATTAATTTAATTTTTGATCATTATTATAATATCTATAAATAAAATTGTAAATATTGAATTTATATGATGTATGATTATTAATAATATTATAACTAAATATTGTATTCACATTTCAGAAAATTTTAAATCTCAAACCATTAAACTTGTATACATTAATAATAAATCATTAATCTCATTTTAAATTTTATTTAGTATAATTTTAAATTTTTATTTTAATTATTTATCAGTTTATTTTTATAGAAATATTAATTACAAAATAAATTATTAGTGAGACATATATAATTCAAATAATTTATATTTCATCAAAAAAAATAAAAGCTTATAAAAATACGCACAATTTTAAAAACAAAAATTTATTATTTAGTAAAATATTTTATTTTGAATTTCTATCATTTTAGATTTTGCATTTCTATTTTAATTTATATCATTCTTTTTAATAATACTTTATTAATTATTTATTGATCATTATTATAATATCTATTAATAAAATTATTTATATTGAGTATACATTATATATAATTACTAAGATTATTATAACTAAATAATATATTCACATTTAAAAAAAAATTAAAAATTATTATATTTTTAAAGTTTATTACCTGCAAAAATTAAAAAAAACAAAAAATTAAATTTTTTGTTTTTTCATTCATTAAATAAAAACTATAAATCACTAAAGGCATAAACACTTAAATCACTAAACCCCAAAACACCTAAACACCTAAACCATTAAAACTGTATATCCTGAATAATAGATAATAAATCTCACTTTTATTTGTATTCATTATAATTTTAAATATTCATTTTAATTATTTTTTAGTTTATTTTTATAGAATTATAAATTACAAAATATATTATGAGGAAGACAAATATAATTTAAATAATATACATTTAAGAACAAAAAATATAAACTTATAAAAAGAAGCAAAACATCAAAAACATTATTATTTAGTAATTTATTTTAATTTGATTTTGAATAAATTTAGGTTTTGCAAATATATTTTAAATAATATCTATCTTATTTATAATAGTTTATTAATTAATTTTTTGATCATTAATATAATATCTATCTATATAATTGTTTCTATTGAATTTATATGATATATAATTGTTCTTATTATCATAACTAAATATAGTATTAACATTTAAAAAAATGTAAAAATTGTTATATTTTCAAAGGTTATAACCTTCAAAAATGAGAAAAAATAACAAAAATAAATTTTTTGTTTATCATTGTTTGATTAAAACTTATAAACCATTAAATTCCTAAATACACAAATCTCTAAACTCCTAAACCCTGAAGTCCCTAAATACCTAAACCTTTAAACTTGTAAACCTTAAATATAATTTAAATAATTTATAGAAATATTAATTACAAAATAAATTATGAGTGACAAATATAATTTAAATAATATATTTTTCATCAAAAAAATATATAAGCTTATAAAATGATGCAAAAACTAAAAAAAATTATTATTTAGTAATAAATTTTACTTTGATTTTGAATCATTTTAGGTTTTTAATTGTATTTTAATTTACATCTATCATATTAATAATAGTTTATTAATTTATATTTTGATAATTGATATAATATCTTTCAATAAGATTGTTTAGATTTAGTTTATATTATATATTGTTATAATAATTATTATTAATAAATATTGTATTCACATTTTTTAAAATTTTTAAAATTATTATATTTTCAAAGGTTATAATCTTTGAAAATTGGAAAAAATATCGAAAATAATTTATTTGTTATTTCTTTGTTTAAATAAAACCTATAAACCAAGAATTGCCTAAATACTTAAATGAATAACTTCTAAATCTCGAAAACCCTAAATAGATAATTTTTTTAATCAGATATATCGTAAATAATAAACAATAAATCTATTTTATTTTTTTATTTATAATTTTAAATTTTCATTTTAATTATTTATTTGTTTATTTTTATATAAATATTAATTACCAAATAAATTATGAGTTAGACAATTATAATTTATATAAATTATTTATCATCAAAAAAATATAGATAAACTTATTAAAAGAAAAAAAAATAAAAAATAAAAAATAAAAAATAAAAAATTATTATATAATATTATAATTTGCTTTGCTTCTGAATCATTATTGGTTTTGTAATTAAATTTAATTGATATCTATCATATTAATAATAGATTATTAATTTATTCTTTGATCATTATTAGAATATTTATCAATAAAATTGTTTATATTGAATTTATATGATATATAAATATAATGATTATTATAACTAAATATTAAATTTACTTTTGAAAAAAATTTTAAAATTATTATATTTTCAAATTTATATACTTTGAAAATGTGAAAAAATAAAAAAAATATTTTTTTTTGATATTTCATTGTTAAAATAAAACCTATAAACCACTAAATGCCTAAACACTTCAATCAACAAAACCTAAATCTATAAAACCCTAAATAATAAATAATAATGCTTTTAAACTGGTAACCCTAAATAAAAAATAATAAATAATAACTCTCAATATTATTTTTTTCATTATAATTTTAAATATTCATTTTAATTATTTATTTGTTTATTTTTTTATAAATATTATTTAAAAAATAAATTATGAGTTAGACAAATATAATTTATATAAATTATTTGTCATTAAAATGGAAAATAATTTATTTTAAAAGAAAAAAAAATTTCAAAACAACAAATTATTATATAGTAATACATTTTGATTTCTTCTGAATCATTTTAGGTTTTTTTATTATATTTTAATTCATATCTATCTTATTAATAATAGATTATTAATTTATTTTTTGATCATTTTTAGAATATTTATTAATAATATTGTTTATATTGAATTTATATGATATATAAATATAATGATTATTATAACTAAATATTGAATTCAATTTTGAAAAAAATTTTAAAATTATTATATTTTCAAAGGTTATAACCTTTCAAAATATCAAAAAATACCTAAAATAAATATTTTGTTATTTTAATTTTTAAATAAAACCTATAACCCACTAAATGCATACACAGTTAAATCTTTAAACTCTTAAGGCCCGTAATGCCTAAATACATAAACCACTATATGCTACTTAATAATTAAGAAATCTAATTTTTATTACAATTTATTATTATTTAAATATTCATTTTAATTATTTATATGTTTATTTTTATAAAAATATTTATTACAAAATAAATTATGAGTGTGACAAATATAATTTAAATAATTTATTTTTAATCAAAAAATATATATACGCTTATAAAAGAAGTAAAAATTTAAGAATTAAAAATTATTATCCAGTAATATATTTTACTTTAATTTTGAATCAATTTGGGTTTTGTAAATAATTTTTAATTAATATTTATCTTATTATTAATAGTTTATTAATTTAATTTTTGATCATTATTATAATATCTACCAATATAATTGTTTATATTGAATTTATATGATATATAATTATTAAAATTATTATAACTAAATATTGTATTCACATTTCAAAAAATTTTAAATATTAATATATTTTCAAAGGTTATAACCTATGAAAATGACAAAAAATTACAAATTTTTTTTTGTTATTTTATTATTTGAATAATTCTTATAAACCACGAAATGCCTAAAACATAAATCGCTAAACTCCTAAACGACAAAACTTCTAAATACTTAAACTATTAAATTAGTATACATTAATAATAAATCATAAATCTCATTTTAATTTTTATTAAGTATAATTTTAATTTTTATTTTAATTATTATTTTAATTATTATCAATTTATTTTTATAGAAATATTAATTACAAAATAAATTATTAGTGAGATGCATCTATTTTAAATAAATTATTATTTATGAAAAAAAAATATATGATTATAAAAAGAGGCAAAATTTTAAAAATAAAAATTTATTATTTTGTAATTTATTTTATTTTGATTTTGAATCATTTTAGTATTTACAATTATATTTTAATTTATATCATTTTTAAAATATAATAGTTTATTAATTTTTTATTGATCATTATTATAATATCTATTAATAAAATTGTTTATATTGAGTTTACATTATATATAATTATTAAGAATATTTTAACTAAATATATTATTAACATTACCAAAAAATTAAAAATTATTATATTTAGTTATATAATTATTATATAACTAAATATCCTAAACACATAAATCACTAAACCCCAAAACACCTAAATACTTAAACCATTAAACTAGTATATCTTGAATAATAAATAAAAAATCTCAATTTTATTTGTATTCATTATAATTTTAAATATTCAATTTAATATTTTTTTAGTTTATTTTTATAGAATTATTAATTACAAATAAATAAAGAGGAAGTCAAATATAAATTAAATAATTTACTTTTAATAACAAAACATATAAACTTATAAAAAGAAGCAAAACATCAAAAAATTTATTATTTAGTATTATATTTTAGTTAGATTTTGAATAAATTTATGTTTTGCAAATATAATTTAAAAATATCTATCTTATTAATAATAGTTTATTAATTTATTTTTTGATCATTAATATAATATCTATCAATATAATTGTTTATATTGAATTAACATGATATATAATTATTAAGATTATCATAAATAAATATTGTATTCACATATAAAAAAAATTTAAAAATTGTTAAAATTTTGAAGGTTATAACCATCAAAAATGAGAAAAAATAACAAAAATAATTTTTTTGTTATATCATTGTTTAAAAAATCTTATAAACAATGAAATGCCTAAATACATAAATCTCTAAACTCATAAATCCTGAAGCCCCTAAATACCTAAACCTTTAAACTCGTAAATCTTAAATATAATTTAAATAATTTATAGAAATATTAATCATAAAATAAATTATGAGTGACAAATATAATATAAATAATATATTTTTCATCAAAAAAAATATATAAGCTTATAAAATGATGCAAAACTAAAAAAAATTTTTATTTAGTAATAAATTTTACATTGATTTCGAATCATTTTAGGGTTTTTAATTATATTTTAATTTATATCTATCATATTAATAATAGTTTATTAATTTATTTTTTCATAATTGATATAATATTTATCAATAAAATTGTTTATATTTATTTTATATTATATATAGTTATAATAATATTTATTACTTAATATTGTATTCACATTTTTAAAAAATTTTAAAATTATTATATTTTCAAATGTTATGACATTTGAAAATTTGAAAAATATCAAAAATAAATTTTTTGTTATTTAATTGTTTAAATAAAAGCTATAAACCATTAAATGCATAAATACTTAAATCAATAACTTCTAAATCTCGAAAACCCAAATAGATAAATTTTTTAAACAGGTATATCCTAATAATAAATAATAAATCTCATTTCTATTTTTTAATTATAATTTTAAATATACATTTTAATTATTTATTTGTTTATTTTAATATAAATATTAAATACAAAATAAATTATAAATTAGAAAAATATAATTTATATAAATTATTTTTCATCAAAATTAATATAGATAAACTTTTTAAAAGAATAAAAAATTTCAAAACAAAAAATTATTATATAGTAATATATTTTGCTTTGCTTCTGAATCATTTTAGGTTTTGTAATTATATTATAATTGATATCTATCTTATTAATAATAGATTATTAATTTATTTTTTGATCATTATTAGAATATTTATCAATAAAATAGTTTATATTGAATTTATATGATATATAAATTTAATAATTATTATAACTAAATATTGTATTCACTTTTGAAAAAAATTTTAAAATTATTATATTTTGAAAGATTATAACCTTAGAACATGTGAAAAAAAAATATTTTTATTATTATTTCATTGTTTAAATAAAACCTATAAATCACTAAATGCCTAAACACTTAAATCATTAAACTACAAAATTCCCGATACCCCTATATAGATAATCGTTTTAATGGGTATCCCCTAAATAATAATTAATAAATCTCATTTTTATTTGTTTTCATTTTAAATTTAAAATTTTTATTTTGATTGTTTAGTTATATATATATATATATATATTAATTATATAATAAATTATGAGTTAAAAATATAATTTATAAAAATTATTTTTCATTAAAAAATAGATAAGCTTTTAAAAAGAATAAAAATTTAAAAACAAATAATTATTATTAAGTAATATACTTTGCTTTGATTTTGATTCATTTTAAGTTTTGATATTATATTTTAAGATAATCAATCTTATTTATAATAGATTTTTAATTTATTTTTTGATAATTATTTGAATATTTATCAATAAAATTGTTTATATTGAATTTATATGATATATAATTATTATGATTATTATAAATAAATATTTATTTACATTTGAAAAAAATTTAAAAATTATTATATTTTCAAAGGTTATAATCTTTGAAAATATCAAAAAATAATAAAAATAATTTTTTTTATTTTTTTTCTTAAATAAAACCTACAAACTACTAAATGCATAAACAGTTAAATCAGCAAACTCCTAAACCCTGTAATGCCTAAATAGATAACTATTAAACTGCTATATACTACTTAATAATTAATAAATCTAATTTTTATTTCTATTTATTATAATTTTAAATATTCATTTTAAATATTTATTAGTTTATTTATATTGAAATATTTATTACAAAATAAAGTATCAGTGCCACAAATATAATTTAATTAATTTATTTTTAATAAAAAATATATATATAGTTCTAAAAGATGTAAAAATTTAAAAATTAAAAATTATTATCCACTAATATATTTACTTAAATTTTGAATCAATTTGGGGTTTTTAAATATTTTTTAATTAATATCTATCTTTTAATTAATAGTTTATTAATTTAATTTTTGATCATTATTATATTGTTTATCAATAAAATTGTTTATATTGAATTTATATGATATATAATTATTAATTTTATTATAACTAAATATTGTATTCACATTTCAAAAAATTGTTAATATTATTATATTTTCAAAGGTTTTAACCTATGAAAATGATAACAAATTATAAATTTTTTTTGTTATTTTATTTTTTTATATAAAACGTTTAAACCACTAAAAGACTAAAAACATAAATCGCTAAACTTCTAACGACAAAACCTCTTAATACTTAAACTATTAAACTGGTATACATTAATAATAAATTTTAAATCTCAATTTAATTTGTATTTAGTATAATTTTAAATTTATATTTTAATTATTTATCAGTTTATTTTTATAGAAATATTAATTACAAATTAAATTTTAAGTGAGAGGGATCTAATTTAAATTAAACTTGTATCCCAAAATAATAAATAATAAATAATAAATAATAAATCTCATTTTTTTATTATAATTTTAAATATTGATTTTAATTATTTAATTGTTTATTTATATATAAATATTAATTACAAAATAAATTATGAGTTAGACAAATATAATTTATATATATTATTTTTAATCAAAAAAAATATAGATAAACTTATTAAAAGAAAAAAAAATCAAAAACAAAAAATTATTATATAGTAATATATTTTTATTTGCTTCTAAATCATTTTAAGTTTTGTAATTATATTTTAATTAATATATATCTTATTATTAATGTATTATTAAATTATTTTTTGATTATTATTAGAATATTTATCAATAAAATTGTTTATATTGAATTTATATAATATATAAATATAATGATTAGTATAACTATATATTGTATTCACATTTCAAAAAAATTTAAAAATTATTATATTTTCAAAGGTTATAACCTTTGAAAATATCAAAAAATAATAAAAATAAATTTTTTGTTATTTTATTTTTTAAATAAAACCTATAAACCACTAAATGCTAGGGGTGATCATGGGACGGGACAGGATGGGGATTACAAATCCCCAATCCCTTCCCACAGTTCTGAGGTTTTTTTTTGAAGATCCAGACCCGTACTATAGGTTTAAAATATCAGGACGGGACAGGATGGAGATCAGGGATTTTGTGTAGGAGAAAATGGTTGCAGGACGTAACGGGGTTCTGACATTTTTTTCAATTTATTTTCTTCAAACCGGCTAAGTTAGTTCATGTCGAAACCTTTTGTTGTACCTTTTACCATTCCTTAGTTATGTATCTTTCAAACTCAAATTTGGCCAATTTTGTTTTGTCAAATAGGCTGAATACCGCAAATGATTTCTATTACCTTGTCAAAAGCTTTGATGTTCAGAAAAGGATAAAATTGTTAAATAGAATGGGACTAAGTTGTGTACTTAATTTGGTTCTTTGTTTTTTCACAAGTTGACTTTGTTCAGCCGAGTGAAAGTCAACCATAATAGCAATACTACATTTTTTAAACAATTACTTAAAATATTAATGAATTGCTAAAGTTGAGCACAAACATTGGTAGAAGCAATTACTACTTAATTAATTGCTAAAATTAGGCAGCTTAATATAAATAAAATACAAATAATAACAACCATGATAATAATCGTTCAAAGGTCAGTCCCATAACAGCAACGAAAATCCAAACCCAATTAATTATCTTTTCTACAACTCATCCCTTTTTGTCCTCCATTGTAGAAGGACAACCAAAGATGAAAACATGTTAATCATGTAGATATAAATTTCTAAGATGAAATAGTAATAAAAAACAAAAATTACCTTATAATATTTAATACACCCATTCCAAATTTAGTTGGCTAACTATAGTTGGAAGAATATTTGGATCTTGTGACCCCTCTGAAAATTATAATTAAACCATATTTTTATTAAATTGAATATATAAAATAAGTAAAAGTGAAATTAAAATTTACATGATTTGTATACTAACTTGTTTCATTATCATCAAGGTCTTGAACTAATTCTTCAATTCAATAGGTTTGTTTGAGCTTCTCAACCAATCTCGTAAACATATGATAACTTCAACTATAATAGGTGTTAAAGAACTCCTTAATTTATCAAAAGTTCTCCCCACAGTGGTAAATATAGATTCATAGGCCACAGTAGATGCTTGGATAGCAAATACATCCCTTGCTACATTTTCCAAAGAAGGATACCTAACGTCATTTACCTTCCACCAGTTTAGAAGATCAAAATCAATTATATTTTTTTCAAGTTTGTCCTCCAAGTACCTATCCAACTCTTCCAAAGCGGCAACTTCTTGTTCTTTCTCCAATTCAACAAAAAAAATCATCAACATAAGTATCACTACCATCAAAGAAATCATAATTTTTCTTCAACACAGTAGAAGAGAAATCATCTTCTTTTGATTCATCTTCATTTAAATCTTTATAATCATCCATCATCTCATTTAAAGCATTTATAACCTTTTTTACCAAAATTTTAGCCAATTCTCTTCATAATGCTAAGTGTACTTAACCTTGAGATATTTGAGCTTATATCTAGGATCCAACACTACCACAACGTAAAGCATAATATTTGTTGACTGAAGAGAACCCCAATATTTGTTGAATTTATGCCTCATTTTCATACCCATTTCAGACACCATTGTATCTCTACTATTTTCACATAGCTCAATTTTTTTGCAAAATTCGAATAATCCGAGGAAAATAAACACTAGAGGTAGAATATTATGAGCCAGAAAATTTACAAGTTACCTCATAAAATGTTTTCAAGAAATGAGCCAAAAATTTGGCATTTGTTCAGTCTCTCTCAGTTGGAACGTTTGAACCAAACTCCTTCAAAAACATTTTGTCTTTGTCCTCCAACTTATCAAATTATTTTTGATATTTTATATCAGTTTGTAGCATAAATAAGTTGAATTCCATCTTGTAGGACAATCTAATTTCAATGAAGATCCATATGTCAAGTTTGCTTCTTCAACACATAACTTAAACATATCTAATCTTTTAGGACTGCTCCTCAAATATTTCACCACACCTCTAATTTTTTGAATAGCACCCTCAACTACTACAATGCCATCTCTGACAATTAAGTTTAGGATATGAGCACAATATCTAATATGAAAATGCTCGCCTCTCAAAGGTACAACACTTTTCTTCACATGCCTTTTTTTCAATTGTTCAACTGCAACATCATTATTTGATGCATTGTCAATAGTAATGCACATCAACTTTCTCAAACCCCATTCATTCATACAAAACTCAATAGCATTTCTAATATTTAATCCAGAATGACTTTTAATTACACAAAAGATCAAAAGCCTTTTATGCATATTCCATTGAGAATCAATGGAATGAACAATTAAACATATATAAGACAAATTTTGAATGCTAGTCCAAGTGTCGGTAGTCAATGAAACTCTACAACAATGAGATGATATGCTATCAAATAATTTTTTCTTTTCCTTCACAAACAATGAAAAACAATTCCTCAGTGTAGCGTGCCTTGATGGAAATTTAAATTGAGGCACACTAACTTCACAAAAATCCTTAAACTCATCCCTCTCAACAAAAAATGGGAATTCATCTTTTATGATCATTTTCACCCAAGCCTCCCTAACTAGTTGTTGATCAAATTGCCTACAAGTTAATTTGTCATCCTCTGAACTAGTACCTTTAGTTAAACTCAAAAAAGATTGTGACTTGTCTTTACCTTTGTGAGCTTCTATTAATTATTTTTTGTGTGGAAATTTTCTACAAGTCTCTCTCAAGTATTTCCATAAATCCAAAATACCTTGATCACTTTTTGTCAAGTATTATTTCCTACACCATATACAAGCTGCCCTACGAGTTTCATTTTCATCTGAATCAACTAATATCTCATAAGTTCCCCAAACAGCAGACTTATACTTTTTATGAGCTTGAGGTTTAGATGTACCTTGAATTTCTTTTACAATTGGAATTGAAGAACCTGTCATAATAATAGAATGGTCCGTGAAAAAATGATGATTGGATTTACTAGTACTTTGATCATTTGAGATGTGATCATCTTCAATTTATTGTATTTTTCATTTACCACTGGATTGTGTCATCTGCATTGCCATTAATTAATATGATATGTTAAGCATAAATAAATATAAATATTTTAAACAAACAAGCTCAACAAAACTGACTATAAATCATTCAGCCAACTCATCCGGCCCAACCTCAACGCCACAACCAATACTCAACAAAACTGACTGAGACACATAATAATAATAATAATTAATCACTCAATTCTCGTCAGAAAAACAAACCAAAAGGCTGGTGGCATCTAAGACTTGGTGCAGGCAACCAGAAGTGTGACGGAAAAGGGCTGGACCTAATTGAACACGGCTGGAATGACGTGAGGTGGCGTGGAACTCTTCGGAACAGTAATAGGTGTGTCGGAATTGGATGGGCTGTCGAAGAATTGGTGGCATCTTCATGTTATATATATATATATATATATATATATATATATATATTCTTGGTTCTAGTATAGGTTTTTTAGGATGGGATGGTTCTTGGGATGGATATTACTTAAGATCTGGAACCGTTTCTAAAGAAAAAATACGTGACATAATGGGTTGGGAAAAGTCAAAGTCAACGGATTTTATCAGTCCCGATTCTTTCGGGACAAGACTGTGGGTCAGGTCACGAATGTCCAAGTCCCCTAAGCAGCCCCACTAAATGCATATAAAGTTAAATCAGTAAACTCTTAAACCCCGAAATGCCTAAATACATAAACCATTAAACCGCAAAATACTACTTAATAATGAATAAATCTATTTATTATTATTATTTATTATATTTTTAAATATTCATTTTAATTATTTATTAGTGTATTTATTTAGAAATATTTCTTACAAATTAAATTATGAGTGGGACAAATATAATTTAATAATATATTATTTGTCTAATAAAAATATACGCTTATATTTTAATTAAGTATAATTTTAAATTTTTATTTTAATTATTTACAGTTTATTTGTATAGAAATATTAATGACAAAATAAATTATTAGTGAGACAAATCTTATTTAAATTAAACCGGTATCCCTGAATTATAAATAATAAATCTCATTTTTTTTCCATTATAATTTTAAATATTCATTTTAATTATTTATTTGTATATATATATATATATATATATTAATTACAAAATAAATTGAGTTAGACAAATATAATTTATATAAATTATTTTTTATCAAAAAATTATTGATAAACTTGTTATAAGAAAAAAAATTCAAAACAAAAAATTATTATATAGTAATATACTTTGATTTTTTTGTGAATTATTTTAGGTTTTGTAATTAGATAATAATTGATATGTATCTTATTAATAATAGATTATTAATTTATTTTTTGATCATAATTAGAATATTTATCAATAAAATTGTTTATATTGAATTTTTATGATATATACATATAATCATTATTATTACTAAATATTGTATTCACATTTGAAAAAAATTTAAAAATTATTATATTTTCAAAGGTTATCACCTTTGAAAACTTCAAAAAATAATAAAAATAAATTTTTTATTATTTTATTTTTTAAATAAAACATATAAACCACTAAATGCATACACATTTAAATCAGTAAACTCCTAAACCCCGTAATGCCAAAATACATAAACCATTAAATTGCTATATACTACTTAATAATTAATAAATCTAATTTTTAATTCTATTTATTATAATTTTAAATATTCATTTTAATTATTTATTAGTTTATTTTTATAGAAATATTTATTACAAAATAAATTATGAGTGCAACAAATATAATTTAAAAAATATATATGCTTATAAAAGAAGAAAAAATTTAAAAATTAAAAATTATGATCCAAAAATATATTTTACTCTAATTTAGAATCAATTTATGTTTTTAATTATTTTTTAATTAATATATATTTTAATATCAATAGTTTTAAAATTTTATTTTGTTCATTATTATAATATATATCAATATAATTGTTTATTGAATTTATATGATATATAATTATTAATATTATTATAACTAATTATTGTATTCACATTTCAAAAAATTTTAAATATTATTATATTTTCAAAGGTTATAACCTATTAAAATGAGAAAAAATTTTAGAATATTTTTTTGATATTTTATTTTTTTAAATAAAATGTATAAACCACTAAAAGCCTAAAAACATAAATCGGAAAAATCCTAAATTAAAAAACCTTTAAATACTTAATCATTTAAACATGTATACAGTAATAATAAATTATAAATCTTATTTTAATTTTTATTCAGTATAATTTTAAATTTTTTAATTTAATTATTTATCAGTTTATTTTTATAGAAATATTAATTACAAAATAAATTATTAGTGAGATGGATCTAATTTAAATTTAAAATAGTATTTCTAAATAATAAATAATAAATCTCATTTTTTTCATTATAATTTTAAATATTCATTTTAATTATTTATTTGTTTATTTATATATAAATATTAATTACAAAATAAATTGAGTTAGACAAAAATAAATAATATAAATTATTTTTCATCAAAAAATTATAGATAAACTTTTTAAAATAAAAAAAAAATTCAAAACAAAACATTATTATATAGTAATATATTTTGCTTTGCTTCTGAATCATTTTAGGTTTTGTAAATATATTTTAATTGATATCTATCTTATTAATAAAAGATTATTAAGTTATTTTCATCATAATTAGAATATGTATCAATAAAAATGTTTATATTGAATTTATATGATATATAAATATAATGATTATTATAACTAAATATTGTATTATAACTAAATATAATCTGATAAAAAGAAGGAAATTATTAAAAATTAAATATTATTATATAGTAATATATTTTGATTTTATATTGAATCATTTTGTGTTAGGTAAATATATTTTAATTAATATAAATATTATTAATAATAGTTTATTAATTTAATGTTTGATCATTATTATAATATCTATCATTAAAATTATTTATATTGAATTTATATGATCTATAATTAGCAAGATTAATATAATTATACATGGTATTCACATTTCAGAAAAAATCAAAAATAGAATTTTAAATTATTATTATATAAATAAAACCTATAAACCACTAAATAATCAAACCATTAAACTGGTATACCATATATAATAAATCAAAAATCTCATTTTATTTTTGTATTCATTATAATTTTAAATATTCATTTTAATTATTTATTAATTTATTTTTTATAGAAATATTAATTGCAAAATAAATAAAGAGTGAGACAAGTATAATTTTAATAATTTATTTTTAATCAAAAAATAAATATAAGCTTATAAAAAGAAGTAAAAATTTAAAAACAAAAAATTATCATTTAGTAATATATTTTACTTTGATTTTGAATCATTATAGGTTTTGCATTTATATTTTAATTGCTATCAATCTTATTAATAATTGTTTATTAATTTATTTTTTGATCATTATTATAATATCTATCAATGAAATTACTTATATTGAATTTAAATGTCTTATAAATATTAAGATTATTATAACTAAATATTATATTTACATTTGAAAAAAATTTAAAATTATTATATTTTCAAAGGTTATAAACAACAAAAATAATAAAAAATCACAAATATAATTTTATTATTATTTTATTATTTAAATAAAACTTATAAACCACTATATGCCTAATCATTTAAATATCTAGACTCCTTAACACCTAAACTCCCTAAATACTTAAACCATTAAACCTATATAACCTAAATAATAAATAATAAATCTCATTTTTATTTGTATTCATTATAATTCTAAATATTTAATTTAATTATTTTTTAGTTTATTTTTATAGAAATATTAATTACAAATTAAATAATGAGTGAGACATATATAATTTAGATAAATTATTTTATATGAAAAAAAATAAGCTTATAAAAATAAACAAAATTTAAAAAATTTTAAATTTTGTTAAGTTATATAATTTACTTTGATTTTGAATTATTTTGTTTTCTACAAATATATTTTAATTAATATCTATCTTATTAATAATAGTTTATTAATTTATTTTTTGATCATTTTTATAATATATATTAATACATCTTTTTAAATTGAATCTACAACAAATATAATTATTAAGATTATTATAACTAAGTATTGTATTCATATTTTTGAACTATTAAAAAATTAATATATTTTTAAAGGTTATAACATTTGAAAATCACGAAAATTCATAAAAATAAATTATTTGTTATTTCTTTGATTAAATAAAACCTATAAACACCTAAATGTGCAACCATATAAATCAATAAACTCATTAACCCCAAAACCACAAAAAACTTAAACAATTAAATAGTTATACCCTAAATAATAAATGATAAATCTCATTTTTATTAGTATTCATTATAATTTTATATATACATTTTAATTATTTATTTGTTTATTTTTATAGAAATATAAATTAAAAAATAAATTATTAGTTAGACAAATGTAATTTAAATAATTTATTTTTCATCAAAAAATATATAGGCTTATAAATGGATACAAAAATTTAAAAATTTAAAATTAATATTTCGTAAAATATTTCACTTTGATTTTAAATCATTTTAGGTTTTGAAAATATATTTTAAACAATATTTATCTTATTAATAATTGTTTATTACTTTATGATGATTATTCTAATATATCTCAATAAAATAGTTTATATTGAATTTATATGATATATAATTATTATTATTATTATAACTTTATATTGTATTCACTTTTCAAAAAAAATTATAAATTATTATATTTTCAAAGGTTATAACATTCAAGAATGAGAAAAAATAACCAAAATAAATTTTTGTTATTTTATTTTTTATATAAAACCAATAAACAACTAAATTTCTAAATTCTAAAATTACTAAACTGCTAAACCCTATAGCCCATAAATACTTAAAATAATAATTTAGTATAGTCCAAATAATAAATCATAAATCTAATTTTTATTAGTATTCATTATAATTTTAAATATTCATTTTAATTATTTATCAGTTTATTTTTATAGAAATATTAATTACAAAATAAATTATTAGTTAGACAGATATAATTTAAATAATTTATTTTTCATTAAAAAATGCTTATAAAAATTTGCATTTTTAAAAATAAATAATTATTATTTAGTAATATATCTTATTTTGATTTTGAATCATTTTAGATTTTACAATATTATTTTAATTTATATCATTCTTATAAATACTAGTTTATTAATTTATTTTTTGATTATAATTATAATAGCTATCAATAAAATTATTTATATTGAGTTTACATTATATATAATTTTTAAGATTATTATAAATAAATATTATATTTACATCTAAAAAAAATTAAAAATTATTATAATTTCAAAGGTTATAACCTTTAAAAATTTAAAAAAAATCAAAAAATTAAATTTTTTGTTTTTTCTTTCTTTAAATAAAAACTATAAATCACTAAAGGTCTAAACAATTAAATCACTAAACTCCTAAACCACAAAACACTTAAATACTTAAACCATTAAACTGGTATATCCTGAATAATAAATAATAAATCTCAATTTTATATGTATTAAATTATAATTTTAAATATTCATTTTAATTATTTATTAGTTTATTATTATAGAATTATAAATTACAAAATAAATTATAAGTAAGACAATTTTAATTTTTCATGAAAAAAAAATATAAGCTTATAAAAAGAAGCAATAACTAAAAAACGAAAATTATTATTTAGTAATAAATTTTACTTTGATTTTGAATTATTTTAGGTTTTGCAATTATATTTTAATGTATATCTATCATATTAATAATAACATATTAATTTATTTTTTGATAATTGATTTAATATCTATTAATAAAATTATTTATATTTTGTTTATATTATATATAATTATAAATATTATTATTACAAAATATTGTATTTACATTTTAAAAAAATTTTAAAATTATTATATTTTCAAAGGTTATAACCTTTGAAAATGTGAGAATTATCAAAAATAATTTTTTTGTTGTTTCATTGTTTAAATAAATCCTATAAACCACTGAATGCCTAAACACTTAAATCAATAACTCCTAAATCTTTAAAACACTTTAATCTCAATTTTATTTTTTTCAATATAATTTAAAATATTCATTTTAATTATTTATTCGTTTATTTTTATATAAATATTAATTACAAAATAAATTATGAATTAGACAAATATAATTTATATAAATTATTTTGCATTGAAAAATATAGATAAACTTATAAAAAGAATAAAAAATTTAAAAACTAAAATTTATTATATAGTAATATATTTTGCGCTCCTTCTGAATCATTTTAGGTTTTGTAATTATATTTTAATTGATATCTATCTTATTAATAATTGTTTATTAATTTATTATTTGATCATTATTAGAATATTTATCAATAAAATTTTTTATATTGAATTTATATGATATATAAATATAATGATTATTATAACTCAATATTGAATTCACTTTTTAATAAAATTTAAAAATTATTATATTTCCAAAGGTTATAACCTTTCGAAATATCAAAAAATAATAAAAATAAATTTTTTGTTATTTTATTTTTTAAATAAAACCTATAAACTGCTAAATGCATACACAGTTATATCAGAAAACTTTTAAACCATGTAATGCCTAAATACATTAACCATTAAACTACTATATACTACTTAATAATTAATAAATTTAATTTGTATTTCAATTTTTTATTATTTTAAATATTCATTTTAATTATTTATTAGTTTATTTTTATAGGAATTTTTATTTCAAAATAAATTATGAGTGCGACACATATAATTTAAATAATTTATTTTTAAACAAAAAAATATATATACGCTTTTAAAAGTAGTATAAAAGAAGTATTATTAAAAATTAAAAATTATTATAAATTAATATATTTTACTTTAATTTTGAATCAATTTGGGTTTTGTAAATATTTTTTGATTAATATCTATCTCATAATAAATAGTTTATTAATTAAATTTTTGATCCTTATTATAATATCTATCAATAAAATTGTTTATATTTATTTTATATGATATAGAATTATTAAAATTATTATAACTAAATATTTTATTCAAATTTCAAAAAATTTAAAATATTATTAAATTTTTAAAGGTTCTAACATTTGAAAATGACAAAATTACAATTTTTTTTGTTATTTTATAGTTTAAATAAAACCTATAAATCACTAAATGCCTAAAAACAATCGCTAAACTCCTAAACGACAAAACCTCAAAAAACTTAAACCATTAAACTGGTATACATTAATAATAAATCATAAATCTCATTTTAATTTTTATTTAGTATAATTTTAAATTTTTATTTTAATTATTTATCTGTTTATTTTTATAGAAATTTTAATTACAAAATAAATTATTAGTGAGACAGATATAACTTAAATTAAACTAGTATACACTAAATAATAATTAATAAATCTCATTTTTTTTTCATTATAATTTTTAATATTCATTTTAATTATAAAATGTTTATTTTTATATAAATATTAATTAAAAAATAAATTATGAGTTAGATAAATATATTTTAAATTATCTTCATCAAAAAAATTTATAAGCTTATAAAAAGAATCAAAAATTTAAAAATAAAAAATTATTATTTAATAATATATTTTACTTTGATTTTGAATCGTTTTGGGTTTTACAAATATATTTTAATTAATATCTATCTTATTAATAATAGTTTATTAATCTATTTTATGATCAGTATTATAATATCGATCAATAAAATTATTTATATTAAATTCAAATGATATTTAATTTTTATGATTATTATAAGTAAATATTGTATTAACATTTGAAAAAAATTAAAAATTATAATATTTTCAATGGTTATAACCTTCGAAAATTAGAAAAAATCATTAAAATAATTTTTTTGTTTTTTAATTATTTAAATAAAACCTATAAATCAAAAAATAGATAATTACTTAAATTACTAAACTCCTAAACCCTCATACTGCTGCACCACACACACATAGCGACGGACCACAGTACACACGTGCACATATTTTTGTCCATATTAGTGTAGCATTTAGAGGGGCCAGCAAGTCCTAGAAGCAACCAAAAGTATGGGCCACCATCTTTTAGAGGGCCCCACAAGTAGGCCAGGATGATAACATCCAGACAACTGAAGAGACCGAGCAAATGGACGGGAGTAAACCCAGGAGTAGCTAGGAGTGGGTCCCACTAGCCCTATAAGGCAGCATAGAGGGCCACCCAACCGTCACCCAACAGGAGTGGTGGGTAATCCATGATTAATTGGAGAACCGCAAAAATCTGAAGCATCACCAAGTAGGACCACTAAGCAATGGAGCGCAGACCAGCCACACAGGAGCGAAAGATTCAAACTTATAGTTTATGTTTGTAGTCTTATTTGTATTATGGACTTTGTATGCACCATGTACTTGTAAAGATGGATCATGACTTACTCACACACACAATCTTGTCTGTTCTCTATGTAGAATGCAATGAGGGCAACTGGACCCATGAGTATCTCCAAGTGGGGCCCACTAATGCATTTTATAAATACACATTAGGCGATGATGCACTCCCGGGAGCAGAATACCCATCTTTATAGCATTTTGTAATCTTACTTGTATTCTAGCTTGGTTGTACGTGTAGATAATTAGACTATGAGATGGACCTCATCACACATGCACACCAATGCATTCATATTTTTTGATATTTTGTCGGTGCAACATATAGCCACTTCTTGGTGCTCGAGGAGGAAGCATTCTATCCCAAGAGATACTCTTTTGAGATCATGGGAGGAAAAGAATGTGGAATTCAGAGGTGAGAATGAATTGTCAAAGTGCCGTAGATATGGACTTGTGGATTTATGGGTATTCAGTTTTACATGTATTCCATTGCATAGCAATGACATAGGAAAACGCTTGATGCGGCATGTCACACACATGCACAATCTTATATTTGAATAGTTTTAATATGGTGCATCATTCAGGTTCCTCCAAAAGGCTTGGAAAAATCCGAATGGAAAGGACGTAGTGTGCATAATGACTTAATGCCAACTCTGAAGTCCAGGAATGCCAAGTGATTTTAGTTGTATTCGTACGCTTGGAATTAATAGTCATTATTTTTTTTATATATTTTATGCATGTTTTCATTAAGGTGCATAGGATTTGTGGGCTGGTCTGAATTAGTCAGCTTTTTAGTCTCTTGTATGTTGTGTGCCTAAATGATAAATAAAGTGTGTATTTTACAAAAAAAAACAAAAAAAACCATAAACCCTAAACTTTAAATCCTAAACCTTAAACCAAAAACTATAACCATAATCCATAAATCCTAAATCCTAAATCTCATGTTTTGCACTTAAATAATCAAATGACTAAGTGTTAAATTTAAATTGAAATTTACAACTTTTAGTAATGTCACAGATTTATCTTTTTGTATATGTAACACGGAGTCATGACTCAAGGGGTGAGTTATGGATTCAGTCTCTTTCTTGCTTTAGATTATTGTAGCATTAGCAATGGTCATGATTGTATATTTTGTCTCTAGAACACAAAATCATATCGATGAGAATATGCCATAACTTGTGTCTCTCTGTTGAACATATTGTTATGGCACTAAGAATGATCATGAATACATATTTAATCACTATAATACTGGGTCACAGTATTGGATATGACCATAGCTTGTGCATTTTATTTTTATATTGCAAAGTCATTGCACTAGGAATGATAGTAACTTTGGACATTCCTCAAGAGCAAAAGTCATGACCCTATAAATAGTTAAAGCTCGAGTACTACTCTTTATAACTTTCTATAGCTTAAATTCATGGGATTGGAAATATCATTATGGCTTTTTCCTTTGATTTGTATTCTCAAGTGTCAATATGCAAGACTAATATTTTGAGCAATGATTTATACCTTTTATACATTTGAATATGATTCATTTGCACCTTTTTGGGTATTGTGAGCTTGCATACATAACTCATTTAATATAAAAAGAAAGAAATGATACTTTTCATATCCATGAGGATATAAAAAAAGACTTAGACATGCCAATAAAATAAATTTTTTGATTCTTGATTGAAAGAAAGCCCTTACTACTTGCCCTGCTCAAACTGACGTGGGGCTAGTTTGTTTTAATAGGCTACAAGGTGGTTATTTTTTTAGAGGTGAACTATGTTTTAAAAAAATTGCTTTGAGTGTGTGCATGAGAGATATTTTAGAAGAAATTACAATAATCAATATATATAGCATCCTCAACAACTAGTTATTTCTACACATGGGGGTACATCTTTGGTTTAGTCTGTTAGTGTACATGAGTCAAATTACCTTTAATAGCCCAGTGATTCAACATCAAATATGATGAGACATAATGGAGATAAAGTAAAAGCTCCTATTATTTTGGTTAGAGCTTACCAATCATTTTAGAGTTTATAGAGGAACAAAATAAATTATTTTAATTATACAGTATAATTTTAATTTTTATTTTAATTATTTATCAGTTTATTTTTATAGAAATATTAATTACAAAATAAATTATTAGTGAGATAGATCTAATTTAAATTAAACTGGTATATCCTAAATAATAAAGAATAAATCTCATTTTTTTCATTTTAATTTTAAATATTCAAATATAATTATTTATTTGTTTATTTTTATATAATTATTAATTACAAAATAAATTATGAGTTACATAAATATAATTTATATAAATTATGTTTCATCAAAATAATATAGATAAACATTTTAAAAGAAAAAGAAATTTCAAAACAAAAAATTATTATATAGTAATATATTTTGATTTGCTTTTGAATCATTTTAGGTTTTATAATTATATTATAAGTGATATCTATCTTATTAATAATAGATTATAAATTTATTTTTTGATCATTATTAGAATATTTATCAATAAAATAGTTTATATTGAATTTATATGATATATAAATATAATGATTATTATAATTAAATATTGAATTTTCTTTTTAAAAAAATTTAAAAATTATTATATTTTCTAAGGTTATAACCTTTGAAAATATCAAAAAATAATAAAAATAAATTTTTGGTTTTTTATTTTTTAAATAAAACCTAAAAACTACTAAATTCATATACAGTTAAATAAGTAAACTCCTAGACCCCATAATGCCTAAATACAATAACCATTAAACTGATATATAACACATAATAAATAATAAATCTAATTTTTATTTCTATTTATTATAATTTTAAATATTCATTTTAATTATTTATTAGTTTAATTTTATAGAAATATTTATTACAAAATAAATTATGAGTGCGACAAATATAATTTAAATAATTTAAATTTAATTAAAAAATATAAATACGCATATAAAAGAAGTAAAAATTTGAAAATTTAAAATTATTATTCAATAATATATATTAATTTAATTTTGAATCAATTTGGGTTTTGTAAATATTTTTTAATTAATTTCTATCTTTTTATTTATAGTTTATTAATTTAATTTTTGATTATTATTATAATATCTATCAATAAAATTGTTTATATTGAATTTATATGATATTTAATTATTAATATTATTATAACTAAATATTGTATTCATATTTCAAAAAATTTTAAATATTATTATATTTTATTGTTTAAATTAAATATTAATAAATACTTAAAAACATAAATTTTTAAGTATAATTTATTATTGTTAAAATTTTTATTATTTTATTTTTTAAAAAAAACCTATAAACCACTAAATGCCTAAAAACATATATTGCTAAATTTTCAAATGGCAAAACATGTAAATACTTAAACCATTAAAATGGTATACATTAATAATAAATCATAAATCTCATTTTAATTTTTATTCAGTATAATTTAAAATTTTTATTTTCATTATTTCTCAGTTTATTTTTATAGAAATATTAATTACAAAATAAATTATTAATTAGACAGATATAATTAAAATTAAACTGGTCTATCCTAAATAATAATTAATGAATCTTTTTTTTTCATTATAATTTTAAATATTCATTTTAATTAATTATTTGTTTTTTTTTATATAAATATTAATTACAAAATAAATAATGAGTTACACAAATATAATTTATATAAATTATTTTTAATCAAAAAATATATATACACTTTTTAAAATAAAAAAAAATTCAAAACAAATAATTATTATATTGTAATATATTTTGCTTTGCTTTTGAATTATTTTAGGTTTTGTAATTATATTTTAATTGATATCTATCTTATTAATAATAGATTATTTATTTATTTTTTGATCATTATTATAATATTTATCAAAAAAATTGGTTATCTTGAATATATATGATATATAATTATAATGATTATTATAACTAAATATTATATTCACTTTTGAAAAAAATTTAAAAATTATTATATTTTCAAAGGTTATAACCTTAAAAAATAAGAAAAAATAATAAAAATAAATTTTTTGTTATTTCATTTTTTAAATAAAACCTATAGATCATTAAATGCTTACTTACTTAAATCAGTAAGCTCATAAAAATCGAAACCCCTAAATACATAAACTTTTTAATAGATATAAACTACTTAATAAATAATAAATCTCATTTTTATTTCTATTTATTATAATTTTAAATATTTATTTTAATTATTTATAGTTTAATATTTCAGAAAAATTAATTAAAAAATAAATTTCGAGTGAGACAAATATTATTTAAATAATTTATTTTAATAAAAAAAATATAAACTTATAAAAAGAAAGAAAATTTTAAAAATTAAATATTATTATTTAGTAATATATTTTGATTTGATTTTGAATCATTTTTTGTTATGTAAATATATTTTCATTAATATTTATATTATTAATAATAGTTTATTAATTTAATTTTTGATCATTTTTATAATATCTATCATTAAAATTATTTATATTGAATTTATATGTTATATAATTAGTAAGATTAATATAATTATATATTGTATTCACATTTCAAAAAATTTTAAAAATTATTTTATTTTCAAAGATTATAACCTTTGAAAATCAGAAAAAATCATAAAAAGAATTTTAAATTGTTATTATATAAATAAAACCTATAAACCACTAATGCCTAAAAACATAAATTACTAAACTCCTAAATGACATAACTCCTAAAATAATCAACCATTAAACCGGTATACCATATATAATAATCATAAATCTCATTTTAATTTGTATTCATTATAATTTTAAATATTCTTGTTAATTATTTATTAGTTTATTTTTTATAGAAATATCAATCACAAAATAAATAATTAGTGAGACAAATATAATTTTAATAATTTATTTTTAATAAAAAAAATAATCTTATATAAAGAAGTAAAAATTTAAAAACAAAAAATTATTATTTAGCAATATATTTTACTTTGATTTTGAATAATTATATATCAATTTTGCAATTATATTTTAATTACCATCAATCTTGTTAAGAATAATATATTAATTTATTATTTGATCATTTTTATAATATCAAACAATAAAATTACTTATATTCAATTAAAATGTCTTATAATTATTAAGTTATAAGAACTAAATATTATATTTACATTTGAAAAAAATTTAAGAATTATAATAATTTCAAAGATTATAACCTTCAAAATGTTAAAAAATCACAAAAATAATATTTTATTATTTTATTATTTAAATAAAACTTATAAACCACTAAATGCTTAAACACTTAAATCTCTAGACTCCTAATCCCCAAAACCCTAAATACTTAAACCATTAAACCTATATAACCTAAATAATAAATAATAAATCTAATTTTTATTTGTATTCATTATAATTTTAAATATTTATTTTAATTATTTTTTAGTTTATTTTTATAGAAATATTAATTACAAAATAAATAATAAGTGAGACAGATATAATTTAATTAAATTATTTTTTATGAATAAAAAATAATCATATAAAAATAAACAAAATTTCAAAAATTTAAAATTTTATTTAGTTATATAATTTACTTTGTTTTTGAATTATTTTGGGTTATGCTAATATATATTAATTAATATCTATCTTTAAATAATAGTTTATTAATTTATTTTTTGATCATTATTATAATATATATTGATACAATTTTTTATATTGAATCTACAACAAATATAATTATTAAGATTATTATAACTAAGTATTGTATTCATATTTTAGAACTATTAAAAAATTATTATATTTTTAAATGTCATAACCTTTGAAATTCATGAAAATTCATAAAAGTAAATTTTTGTTATTTCATTGATTAAATAAAACCTATAAACACGAAAATGTGTAAACATATAAATCAATAACTCCTTAACCCTAAAACCACAAAAAACTTAAACAATTAAATAGTTATACCCTAAATAATAAATCATACACCTCATTTTTATTAGTATTCATTATAATTTTAAATATTCATTTTAATTATTTATTAGTTTAATTTTATAGAAATATAAATTAAAAAATAAATTATTAGTGAGACAAATATAATTTAAATAATTTATTTTTCATCAAAAATAAATAAGCTTATAAATGGATACAAAAATATCAAAATTTAAAATAAATATTTAGTAAAATATTTCACTTTGATTTTATGATATTTTAGGTTTTGCAAATATATTTTAAACAATATTTATCTTATTAATAATTGATTTTTACTTTTTTATGATCATTATTATAATAAATATCTATAAAATAATTTATATTGAATGTATATGATATATAATTATTATGATTATCATAACTTCATATTGTATTCACTTTTCAAAAAAAATTTAAAAATTATTATATTTTCAAAGATTATAACCTTCAGAAATGAAAAAAAATAACAAAAATAAATTTTTTGTTTTTTTATTTTTTATATAAATCCTATTAATCACTAAATGACTAAATACTAAAATTACTAAACTCCTAAACCCGGAAACCCATAAATACTTAAACCATTAAATTAGTATCATCTAAATAATAAATCATAAATCTCAATTTTATTAGTATTCATTATAATTTTAAATATTCATTTTTATTATTTATTATTTTATTTTTATAGAAATATTAATTACAAAATAAATTATTAGTGCGGCATATATAGTATAAATAATTTATTTTTCATCATAAAAATTCTCATAAAAATTGGCAAAACTTTAAAAATAAAAAATTATTATTTAATAATTTATCTTATTTTGATTTTGAATCATTTTAGATTTTACAATTATATTTTAATTTATATCATTCTTATAAATACTAGTTTATTAATTTATTTATTGATCATTATTATAATATCTATTAATAAAATTATTTATATTGAGTTTACATTATATATAATTATTAAGACTATTATAACTAAATATTATATTCACATTTAAAAAAACTTAAATATTATTATATTTTCAAAGGTTACAACCTTCAAAAATTAAAAAAATTAAAAAAATTAAAAAAATTAAATTTTTTGTTTTTTAATTCTTTAGATAATAACTATAAATCACTAAAGGTCTAAACACATAAATCACTAAACTCCTAATCTCAGAAACACCTAAATACTTAAACCATTAAACCGGTATATCCTGAATAATAAATAATAAATCTCAATTTTATTTGTATTCATTATAATTTTAAATAATTATATTAATTATTTATTAGTTTCTTATTATAGAATTATAAATTACAAAATAAATTATGAGTAAGACAAATTAATTTAAATAATTTATTTATAATAACAAAAATATAAAATTATAAAAAAAGCAAAACATTAAAAAATTATTATTAAGTAATATATTTTACTTTGATTTTGAATAAATTTAGATTTACCAAGTATATTTAAATAATATCTATTTTATTAATAATAGTTTATTAAATTTTTTTTGATCATTATTATAATATCTAGCAATGTAATTATTTATATTGAATTTATATGACTTATAATTATTAAGATTATTATAACTAAATATTATATTTACATTTGAAAAAAATTTAAAAAGAATTATATTTTCAAAGGTTATAACCTTCAAAAATTAAAAAAATAATAAAAAAAAAATTTTGTTATATCATTGTTTAAATAAAACTTATAAATCACGAAATGCCTAAACACTTTAACCTCTAAATTCCTAAACACAAAAGCCCCTAAATACTTAAACCTTTAAACTCATAAACCTTATATATAATTTAGATAATTTATTAAAATATTAAGTACAAAATAAATTATGAGTGATACAAATATAATTTAAATAATTTATTTTTCATCAAAAAAAATATAAGCTTATAAAAATAAGCAAAAACTAAAAAAAAATTTTTATTTAGTAATAAATTTTACTTGGATTTTGAATATTTTTAGGTTTTGCAATTATATTTTATTTAATATCTATCATATTAATAATATCATATTAATTTACTTTTTGATAATTGATATCATATCTCTCAATAAAATTGTATATATTTTGTTTATATTATATATAGTTATAATGATTATTATTACTAAATATTGTATTCACATTTTTTAAAAATTTTGAAATTATTATATTTTTAAAGGTTATAACCTTTGAAAATGTGAAAAAATATCAAAAAAATTTTTTTTGTTATTTCATTGTTTAAACAAAACCTATGAACCACTAAATTACTAAAAACATAAATAGCTAAAGTCGTAAACAATAAAACCTTTAAATACTTAAAATATTAAACTGGTATACATTAATAATAAGTCATAAATCTCATTTTAATTTTTATTCAGTATAATTTTAAATTTTTATTTTAATTATTAAGAAGTTTATTTTTATTGAAATATTAATTATAAAATAAATTATTAGTGAGACAAATATAATTTAAATTAAACTGGTATACCCTAAATAATAAAGAATAAATCTCATTTTTTTTCATTATAATTTTAAATATTCATTTTAATTATATATTTTTTTATTTTTATATAAATATTAATTAAAAAATAAATTATGAGTTCGACAAATATATTTTATGTAAATTATTATTAATCAAAAAAATATAGATAAACTTTTTAAAATAAAAAAAATTACAAAATAAAAAATTATTATATAGTAATATATATTGGTTTGCTTATGAATCATTTTATGTTTTGTAATTATATTTTAATTGATATTTATCTTATTAATAATAGATTATTAATATATATTTTAATAATTATTAGAATATAAATCACTACAATTCTTTATATTGAATTCATATGATATATAAATATAATGATTTTTATAACTAAATATTGAATTCACTTTTGAAAAAATTTAAAAATTATTATATTTTCAAAGGATATAACCTTTGAAAATATCAAAAAATAATAAAAATAAATTTTTTGTTATTTTATTTTTTAAATACAACCTATAAACCACTTAATGCATACACAATTAAATCAGTATACTCCTAAACTCCGTAATACCTAAATACATATACCATTAATCCATTATATAATACATAATAATTAATAAATCTAATTTTTATTTCTATTTATTATAATTTTAAATATTCATTTAATTATATATTAGTTTATTTTTATAGAAATATTTATTACAAAATAAATTATGAGTAAGAAAAATATAATTTAAATAATTTATTTTTAATCAAAAAATATATGTACGGTTATAAAAGAAGTAAAATTCAAAAATTAAATATTATTATTCACTATTATAATTTACTTTAATTTTGAATCAATTTGGGTTTTGTAAATAATTTTTATTTAATATCTATCTTATTATTAATAGTTTATTAATTTAATTTTGATCATTATTATAAAAACTATCAATAAAATTGTTTATATTGAATTTATATGATGTATGATTATTAATAATATTATAACTAAATATTGTATTCACATTTAAAAAATTTTAAATCTCAAAACCATTAAACTGCTATACATTAATAATAAATCATAAATCTCATTTTAATTTTTATTCAGTATAATTTTAAATTTTTATTTTAATTATTTATCAGTTTATTTTTATAGAAATATTAATTACAAAATAAATTATTAGTAAGACAGATATAAAATTTTTATAAATTATATTTTAACTCATAATTTATTTTAGAATTAATACATATCTAAAAATAAAAAACTAAACAATCAAATGAATTTTTTAAATTATAATGTAAACAAATAAAAATAAAATTTATTAATTATTATTTAGGGTATACCGATTTAAATGATTATCTATATAGAGGAATCTGGATTTTGTAGTTTAGTGATTTAAATGCTTAGGAATTTAGTGGTGTATAGGATTTATTTAAACTATAGAATAACAAAGAATAATTATTTTTTTTTTACATTTTCAAAGGTTATAACCTTTGAAAATATAATAATTTAAATTTTTTTTCAAAAGTGAATAGAATATTTAGTCATAATAATCATTATATTTATATATCATATAAAATCAATATAAATATTTTTATTGATAAATATTCTAATAATGATGAAAAAATAACTTAATAATCGATTATTAATAAGATAGATATCATTTAAAATATAATTACAAATATTAAAATGATTCAGAAGAAAAGCAAAATATATTACTATATAATAATTTTTTGTTTTGAAATTTTTTTTCTTTTAGAAAGTTTATTTATAATTTTTAGATGAAAAATAATTTATATATATTATATTTGTTTAACTCATAATTTATTTTGTAATTAATAATTATATAAAATATACAAATAAATAATGAAAATTAATATTTTAAATTATAATGAAAAAAATGATTTTTCTTATTTATTATTTAGAGTATACCGGTTTAATTTAAATTAGATCTATCTAACTAATAATTTATTTTGTAATTAATATTTCTATAAAATAAACTAATAAATAATTAAAATAAAAATATAAATTAAACTGAATAAAAATTAAATTGAAATTTATGATTTATTATTAATGTATACCAGTTTAATTATTTAAGTATGTAAAGGTTTTGTCGTTTAAAAGTTTAGCGATTTATGTTTTTAGGCATTTAGTGGTTTATAGGTTTTATTTAAACTATAAAATAAAAGAAAATTTTTAATCTTGTCTCATTTTCATAGGTCATAATCTTTCAAAATATAATAGTATTTAAAATTTTTTGAAATGTGAATACAAAATTTAGTTATAATAATACTAATAATTATATTTCATATAAATTCAATATAAACAATTTTATTGATAGATATTATAATAATCATCAAAAATTAAATTAATAAACTATTAATAATAAGATAGATATTAATTATAAAAATATTTACAAAACCCAAATTGATTCAAAATTAAGTAAAATATCTTACTTAATAATAATTTGTAATTATTAAATTTTTACTTATTATATAACCATAAATACTTTTATTGATGAAAAAAAATTATTTAAATTAAATTTCTCGCATCCATAATTTATTTTGTAATAAATATTTCTATAGAATAAACTAATAAATAATTAAAATAAATATTTAAAATTATAATAAATAGAAATAAAAATTAGATTTATTAATTATTAAGTAGTATATAGCGGTTTAATGGTTTATGTATTTAGGCATTACAAGGTTTAGGAGTCTACTTATTTAACTGTGTATGCATTTACTGGTTATAGGTTTTATTTAAAAAATAAATAATCAAAAAATTTATTTTTATTATTTTATGATATTTTGAAATGTTATAACCTTTGAAAATATAATAATTTTAAATTTTTTTCAAAAGTCAATTCAATATTTAGTTATAATAATCATTATATTTATATATCATATAAATTCAATTTAAATAATTTTATTGATAAATATTCTAATTATTATCAAGAAATTAATTAATAATCTATTATTAATAAGATAGATATTAATTAAAATATAATTACAAAACCTAAAATGATTCAGAAGGAAAGAAAATTATATTACTATATAATAAATGTTTGTTTTGTAATTTTTTGTTATTTTTATAAGTTTATCTATATTTTTTGAGGAAAAATAATTTATATAAATTATATTTTCTAACTCATAATTTACATTGTAATTAATATTTAATAAAAATAAACAAATAAATAATTAAAATGATATTTTAAATTATAATAACAAAACTAATATTGAGATTTATTATTTATTATTTAGGGTATACCAGTTTAAAAGGATTATCTATTTAGGGCATTGAGATTTCAAATTTATTGACTTAAGTTTTAGGCATTTAGTATATTATAGGATTTATTTAAACAATGAAATAACAAAAAAATTATTTTTGATATTTTCTTACATATTTCAAAGGTTATAACCTTTGAAAATATAATAATATTAAATTTTTTTAAAAATGTGAATACAATATTTAGTAATAAGAATCATTATAATTATATATAATATAAACTAATTATAAACAATTTTATTGATATATATGATATCAATTATCAAAAAATACATTAATATTATATTATTAATATGATAGATATAAATTAAAATATAATTGCAAAACCTTAAATTATTCAAAATCAAAGTAAACTTTATTACCAAATAATAATTTTTGTTTTTTAGTTTTTGCTTCTTTTTATAAGCTTATATTTTTTTTTGATTAAAATAAATTATTTAAAATATATTTAAGGTTTATGAGTTTAAAGTTTTAAGTATTTAGGGGCTTTTGTGTTTATGAGTTTATAGATTTAAGTGGTCTATAAGTTTTATTTAAACAATGATATAAAAAAAATTATTTTTATTTTTTTTTCTAATTTTTGAAGGTTATAACCTTTGAATATATAAAAATTTCTAATTTTTTTTCAAATGAAAGTATAATATTTAGTTATAATACTCTTAATAAATATAAGTCATTTAAATTCAAATTAAATAATCACATTGCTATATATTATAATAATGATCAATAAATAAATTAATAAACTATTATTAATAAGATATATATTATTTAAAATATAATTGCAAAATCTAAATTTATTCAAAATCAAAGTATATATTACTTAATAATAATATATTTTAATATTTTCTTTTTTTATAAGTTCATAATTTTGTTATTAAAAATAAATTATTTAAATTATATTTGTCTTTCCTCATAATTTATTTTGTAATTTATAATTCTATAAAAATAAACTAATAAATAATTAAAATAAATATTTAAAATTATAATGAATACCAATAAAATTGATATTTATTATTATTATTCAGGATATACATGTTTAATTGTTTAAGTATTTAGCTGTTTTGGGGTTTAGTCATTTAAGTATTTATGCTTAAGTGATTTTATCTAATTTTTGAAGGTTATAACCTTTGAAAATATAATAATTTTTAATTTTTTTTAAAATATGAATATAATATTTAGTTATAATAATCTTGTTAATTATATATAATGTAAAATCAATATAAATAATTTTATTAATAGATATTATAAATAATGATCAATAAATAAATTAAAAAACTAAAATTAATTAGAATGATATAAATTTAAATATAATTTCAAAATTGAAAATTATTCAAAATTAAATTAAAATAAATTACTAAATAATAATATTTTGTTTTAAAAATTTTGCCTCTTTTCATGATCTTATATTTTTTGATGAAAAATAAAATATTTATATTATATCTGTCTCACTAATAATTTATTTTGTAATTAATATTTCTATAAAAATAAACTGATAAATAATTAAAATTATTATTTAAAATAATAATAAATAGTAATACAAATGAGCTTTATTATTTATTATTTAGAGTATACTAATTTAAAGGCTTATGTATTTATGGGCTTTGGGGTTTAGAAGTTTAGTCATTATGAATTTAGGTATTTTGTGGTTTATAGATTTTATTTAAAAAATCTATTAACAAAAAATTTATTATTTGTTATTTGTTCTCATTTTTGAAGGATATAACCTTTGAAACTATAACAATTTTTAATTTTTTTTAAATATTAATACTATATTTAGTTATGATAATCTTAATAATTATATATCATGTAAATTCAATATAAACAATTATATTGATATATATTATAATAATGATCAAACAAAAGATTAATAAACAATTATTAATAAGATAAATATTATTTAAAATATATTTACAAAACCTAAAATGATTCAAAATCAAAGTGAAATATTTTACTAAATATTAATTTTAAATTTTTAAATTTTTGCATCCATTTATAAGCTTATATATATTTTTGATGAAAAATAAATAATTTAAATTATATTTGTCTCACTATTAATTTATTTTTTAATTTATATTTCTATAAAAATAAACTAATAAATAATTAAAATGTATATTTAAAATTATAATGAATACTAATAGAAATGAGATTTATGATTAATTATTTAGGGTATACTTATTGATGCTTTAACTTTATTGTGGTTTTGGGGTTAATTAGTTTATTGATTTATATGTTTACACATTTAGCTGTTTATAGGTTGTATTTAAACAATTAAATAACAAAAAATTTATTTTTATGAATTTTCGTGATTTTCAAAGGTTATAACCTTTGAAAATATAATAATTATTTAATAGTTCTAAAATATGAATACAATACTTAGTTATAATATCTTAATAATTATATTTGATGTAAATTCAATATAAAAAATTTTATTAATATATATTATTTTGATGATCAAAAAATAATGTAATAAACTATTATTAATAAGATAGATATTATTTAAAATATCATTGAAGAACCCTAAATAATTCAAAATCAAAGTAAATTATATTACAAATAAAATTTTAATTTTTGAAATTTTGTTTATTTTTATAAGCTTTTTTTTTCATAAAAAATAATATATTTAAATTATATGTCTCACTCATTATTTATTTTGTAATTAATATTTCTATAAAAATAAACTAAAAAAAAGTAAAATGAATATTTAAAATTATAATGAATACTAATAAAAATGAAATTTATTATTTATTATTTAGGTTATATAGGTTTAATGGTTTAAGTATTTAGGAAGTTTTGGGGTTAAGGAGTCTAGATATTTAAATGATTAGGCATTTAGTGGTTTATAAGTTTTATTTAAATAATAAAATAATAAAAAAATTATTTTTGTGATTTTTTATCATTTTTAAAGGATATAACCTTTGAAAATATAATAATTTTTAAATTTTTTTCAAATGTAAATATAATATTTAGTTATAATAATCATAATATTTATAAGACATTTAAATTCAATATAAGTAATTTTATTGATAGATATTATAATAATGATCAAAAAATAAATTAATAAATTATTATTAATAAGATTGATAGCATTAAAATATAAATGCAAAACTTATAATGATTCAAAATCAAAGTAAAATATATTACTAAATGATAATTTTTTGTTTTTAAATTTTACTTCTTTTTATAAGCTTATATTAATTTTTTGATAAAAAATAAATTATTAAAATTATATTTGTCTCACTCTTTATTTATTTTGCAATTAATATTTCTATTAAAAATAAACTAATAAATAATTAAAATGAATATTTAAAATTATAATGAATACAAATTAAAATGAGATTTATGATTTATTATATATGGCATACCGGTTTAATGGATTATTAATTTAGGGGTTTTTTCGTTTAAGAGTTTAGCAATTTATGTTTTTAGGCATTTAGTCATTTATAATTTTTATTTATATAATAAAAATAAAAATAAATTTTCATGATTTTATCTTATTTTCAAAGGTTATAACCTTTGAAAATAATATAATTTTTAAATTTTTTGAAATGTGAATACCATGTATAATTATATTAATCTTACTAATTATATATCATATAAATTCAATTTAAACAATTTTAATGATAGATAGTATAATAATTATAAAAATTAAATTAATAAACTATTATTAATAATATAAATATTAATTAAAATATATTTACATAACACAAATGATTCAAAATCAAATCAAAATATATTACTAAATAATAATATTTAATTTTCAAATATTTCCTTCTTTTTATAAGCTTATATTTATTTTTATTAAAATAAATTATTTAAATAATATTTGTCTCACTCGAAAATTATTTTGTAATTAATTTTTCTAAAAAATTATATTATAAATAATTAAAATGAATATTTAAAATAATAATAATAGAAATAAAAATTAGATTTATTATTTATTTAGTAGTATATAGCTATTAAAAGGTTTATGTATTTAGGGGTTTCGGGGTCTATGAGCTTACTAATTTAAGTAAGTAAGCATTTAATGATCTATAGGTTTTATTTAAAAAATGAAATAACAAAAAAATTATTTTTATTATTTTTTCTCATTTTTTTAAGTTTATAACCTTTGAAATTATAATAATTTTAAAATTTTTTTCAAAAGTGAATATAATATTTAGTTATAATAATCATTATATTTATATATCATATAAATTCAATATAACCAATTTTATTGATAAATATTCTAATAATGATCAAAAAATAAATAAATAATATATTATTAATAAGATAGATATCAATTAAAATATAATTACAAAACCTAAAATAATTCAAAAGCAAAGCCAAATATATTATAATATAATAATTTTTATTTTGAATTTTTTATTATTTTAAAAAGTTTATCTATATTTTTTGATTAAAAATAATTTATATAAATTATATTTGTCTAACTCATAATTTATTTTGTAATTAATATTTATATAAAAATAAACAAATAAATAATTAAAATGAATATTTAAAATTATAATGAAAAAAAATGAGTTATATTTATTATTATTTAGGGTATACCAGTTTAATTTTAATTATATCTGTCTCACTAATAATTTATTTTGTAATTAATATTTCTATAAAAATAAACTGATAAATAATTAAAATAAAAATTTAAATTATACTGAAAAAAAATTAAAATGATATTTATGATTTATTATTAATATATAGCAGTTTAATGGGTTAAGTATTTAGATGTTTTGTTATTTGAATATTTAGAAATTTATGTTTTTATGAAATTAGTGGTTTATAAGTTTTATTTAAATAATAAAATAATAAAAAAAATTTATAATTTTTTCTGATTTTCATAGGTTATAACCTTTGAAAATATAATAATATTTAAAATTTTTTAACTGTAAATATAATATTTTATTTATAATAATATTAATAATTATATATCATATAAATTCAATATAAAGAATTTTATTGATAGATATTATAATAATGATCAAAAATTAAAGTAATAAACTATTAATAAAAAGATAGAAATTAATTAAAAAATATTTACAAAATCCAAATTGATTCAAAATTAAAGTAAAATATATAATTGGATAATAATTTTAAATTTTTAAATTTTTTCTTCTTTTATATGTGTATATATATATATATTAATTCATTAAAAATAAATTATTTAAATTATATTTGTCGCACTCATAATTTATTTTGTAATAAATATTTCTATAAAAATTAACTAATAAATAATTAAAATGAATATTTAAAATTATAATAAATAGAAAAAAAATTAGATTTATTATTTATATATATTTTATATCAGGTTTTATGGTACTATGTATTTAGAATTACGGGGTCTAGGAGTTTACTTATTTAACTGTGTATGCATTTAGTTGTTTATAGGTTTTATTTAAAAAATAAAATAAACTAAAAAATTATTTTTATTATTTTTTGATATTTTCAAAGGTTATAACCTTAGACAATATAATAATTTTTAAATTTTTTTCAAAAGTGAATTCAATATTTTAGTTATAATAATCATTATATTTATATATCATATAAATTCAATATAAACTATTTAATTGATAAATGTTCTAATAATGATCAAAAAATAAATTAATAATCTATTATTTAATAAGATAGATATCAATTATAATATAATTACAAAACCTATAATGATTCAGAAGCAAAGCAAAATATATTACTATATAATAATTTTTGTTTTGAAATTTTTTTTCTTCTAAAAAGTTTATCTATAATTTTTTGATAAAAAATAATATATATAAATTATATTTGTCTAACTCAATTTATTTTGTAATTAATATTTATATATAAATAAACAAATAAATATTTAAAATGATAATTTAAAATTATAATGAAAAAAAATAAGATTTATTATTTATTATTTAGGGATACCAGTTTAATTTATATTAGATCTGTCTCACTAATAATTTATTTTGTAATTAATATTTCTATAAAAATAAACTGATAAATAATTAAAATAAAAATTTAAAATTATACTGAATAAAAATTAAAATTAGATTTAAGATTTATTATTAATGTATACCAGTTTAATGGTTTAAGTATTTAGAGGTTTTGTAGTTAGGAGTTTAGCGATATATGTTTTTATGCTTTTAGTGGTTTATAGGTTTTATATAAAAAATAAAATAACAAAAAAATTTATATAATTTGTTATAATTTTCATAGGTTATAACCTTTGAAAATATAATAATATTTACAATTTTTTGAAATGTGAATACAATATTTAGTTATAATAATATTAATTATTATATATCATATAAATTCAATATAAACAATTTTATTGATAGATAATATAATAATGATCAAAAATTAAATTAATAAACTATTAATAAAAAATAGATATTAAATAAAAAATATTTACAAAACCCAAATTGATTCAAAATTTAAGTAAAATATATTATTGGATAATAATTTTTAATTTTTAAATTTTTACTTCTTTTATAAGCGTATATTTTTTTTATTAAAAATAAATTAATTAAATTATATTTTTTGCACTCATACTTTATTTTGTAATAAATATTTCTATAAAATAAACTAATAAATAATTAAAATGAATATTAAAATTATAATAAATAGAAATAAAAATTAGATTTATTAATTATTAAGTAGTATATAGCGGTTTAATGGTTTATGTATTTAGGCATTATGGGGTTTAGTAGTTTACTGATTTAACTGTGTATGCATTTAGAGTTTATAGTTTTTATTTAAGAAAAATAATAAAAAAAAATTATTTTTATATTTTTTGATATTTTCAAAGGTTATAACCTTTGAAAATATAATATTTTTAAATTTTTTTCAAAAGTGAATAAATAATTATTTATAATAATCATATTAATTATATATCATATAAATTCATATAAACAATTTTATTGATAGATATTCTAATAATTATCAAAAATATAAATTAAAATCTATTGAATAAGATTGATATTACTTAAAATATAATATCAAACACTAAAATGATTCATAGGCAAAGGAAAATATATTACTTCATAATAATTATTTGTTTTAAATTTTTTATTCTTTATAAATATATCTATTTTTGATGAAAAATATTTTAATAAATTATATTTTTAAGTATAATTTATTTGATAATTATATATATATATAAATAAAAAACAAACATCAAAATGATTTTTCTTAAATTATAATGAAAACAAATAAAATGGATTTATTAATTATATTTACGGTATAATGGTTAAAGGATTATCTCTATCGGGTATCATGATTTGTAGTTTAGTCATTTAAGTGTTTTTGGCATTTAGTCATAATAATTATTAATATTATTAAAATAATATTTAAAATTATAATGAAAAAAATGAGTTATTATATTTATTATTTAAGGTATACTGGTTAAACTTTAAATTAGATATATTTAACGAATAATTATATTGTAATTAATATTTACTATAAAATAAACGATAAATAATAAAATAAAAATTTAAATTAACTGAATAAAAATTAAATGAAATTTATGACTTTATTATTATGTATACCAGTTAATTGTTTAAGTATTTAAAGGTTTTGTCATTTAGGAGTTTAGCGATTATGCTTAGGCATTTAGTGGTTTATAGGTTTTTTTTAAACAATAAAATAAAAAATTAATTTCGTAATTTTTTCTCATTTCATAGTCATAACCTTGAAAATATAATAATATTTAAAATTTTTTGAAATGTGTATACAATATTTAGGTATAATAATATTAATAATTATATATCATATAATCAATAAAATAAATTTATAGATCAGATATTATAATAAATATCAAAAAATTAAATTAATAAACTATTAATAATAAGATAGATATTAATATAAAAAATATTTACAAAACACAAATTAATTCAAAATTAAAGTAAAATATATTACTTAATAATAAATTTTAATTTTAAATTTTTACTTATTATATAAGCATAAATACTTTTATTGATTAAAAAAAATTATTTAAATTATAATTCTCGCACTCATAATTTATTTTGTAATAAATATTCTTATAGAAATAAACTAATTAATAATTAAAATAAATATTTAAAATTATAATAAATAGAAATAAAAATTATATTTATTTATTATTAAGTAGTATATAGTGGTTTAATGCTTTATGTATTTAGGTATTACGAGGTTTAGGAGTTTACTGATTATAACTATGTATGCATTTAGTGGTTATAGGTTTTATTTAAAAAATAAATAAACAAAAAATTTATTTTTATTATTTTTTGATATTTTCAAATGTATAACCTTTGAAAATATAATAATTTTTAAATTTTTTTTCAAAAGTGAATTCAATATTTAGTTATAATAATCATTATATTTATATTTCATATAAATTCAATATAAATAATTTTATTGATAAATATACTAATATGATCAAAAAATAAATTAATAATCTATTATTAATAAGATAGATATCAATTAAAATATAATTACAAAACCTAAAATGATTCAGAAGGAACGCAAAATATATTACTATATAATAAATTTTTTGTTTTCAAATTTTTTCTACTTTTATAAGTTTATCTATATTTTTTGATAAAAATTAATTATATACATTATATTTGTCTAATTCATAATTTTATATTGTAATTACTATTTAATAGAAATAAATGAATAATAATTAAAATGAATATTTAAATTTATAATGAAAAAAATAATATTGCGATTTATTATTATTATTAGGGTATACCAGTTTAAAAGGATTATCTATTATGATTTTCGAGATTTCTAGAGTTATTGACTAAGTGTTTAGGCATTTAGTAGTTATCAAATTTTATTTTAACAATGAAATAACAAAAAAATTATTTTTGGATATTTTTGACATTTTCAAAGATAATAACCTTTGAAAATATAATAATTTTAATTTTTTTTAAAAAAGTGAAAACAATATTTAGTTATAAGAATCATTATAATTATATAATATAAACTAAATATAAACAATTTTATTGATAGATATGATATAAATTATCAAAAAATAAATTAATATGCTTTTATTAATATGATATATATAAATTAAAATATAATTGCAAAACCTAAAATTATTTAAAATCAATGTAAAATTTATTACCAAATAATAATTTTTGTTTTTTAGTTTTTGCTTCTTTTTATAAACTTATATTTTTTTTGATGAAAAATAAATTATTTAAATTATATGTATGGTTTACGAGTTTAAAGTTTTAAGCATTTAGGGGCTTTTGTGTTTAGGAGTTTATAGATTTAAGTGTTTAGTAATTTAGTGGTCTATAAGTTTTATTTAAACAAAGATATAACAAAAAGTTTATTTTTATTTTGTTTTCTAATTTTTGAAGGTTATAACCTTTGAAAATATAAAAATTTCTAAATTTTTTTAAAATTTAAATATAATAGTTAGTTATAATAATCTTAATAAATACTAGGTCATTTACATTCAATCTAATAATCACATTGCCTAGTAATTCTAACTAATGATCAATAATAATATTAATTATATAATTACGGGGAATATAAGTAATATTATTTAAAATATGTATGCAAATCTAAATTTATTCAAAATCAAAGTATATATTACTAAATATATAAATGTTTTTATATTTTGCTTTTTTTATAAGTTATATTTTTGTTATTAAAAAAATTATTTAAATTATATTTGTCTTCCTCATAATTTATTTTGTAATTTATAATTCTATAAAAATAAACTATAATTAATTAAAATAAATATTTAAAATTATAATGAATACGAATAAAATTGAGATTTATTATTTATATTCAGGATATAACTGTTTAATGGTTATAGTATTTAGGTGCTTTGGGGTTTAGTCATTTAAGTGTTTATTCCTTATTTTTATTTTATTTAATTTTAGAAGGTTTATAACTTCGAAAATATAATAATTTTTAAATTTTTTTTTTAAAAGTGAATATAATATCTAGTATAATAATCTTGAAAATTATAATGTAAAATCAATATAAATAATTTTATTATAGATATAATAATAATGATTAATAAATAAATTATAAACTATTATTAATTAGAATGTATAAATTAAAATATAATTGCAAAATCTAAAATTATTCAAAGTTAATTAAAATAAATTACTAAATAATAATATTTAGTTTTAAATAATTTTACCTCTTCTTATGATCTTATATTTTTTGATGAAAAATAAATTATTTAAATTATATCGTCTCACTAATAATTATTTTGTAATTAATATTTTCAATAAAAATAAACTGATAAATAACTTAAAAACTAAATATTTAAAATATTATGATACTAATAAAAATGTATTTTATTATTATTATTTAGAGTATACTAATTTAAAGGCTTATGTATTTATGGGCTTCGGGGTTTAGAGTTTAGTCATTAAGAATTTAGGTATTTTGTGGTTTATAGATTTTATTTAAAACATTCTAATGACAAAAAATTTATTTTTTATTTTTCTTAATTTCAAAAGTATAACCTTGAAAACTAATAATTTTTAAATTATTTTTAAATGTTAAATATTATTTGTTTTAATAATCTAAATAATTATATCTATTGTAAATTCAATATAAATAAATTGTTATAGATATTATGATGACGATAATAAATAAATTAATAAACTATTATTAAAAGATAGATATTAAATAAAATATATTTGCAGAACCTAAAATGATTCAAATCATAAGTAAAATATAGTAATAAGATAGATATAAATAAAACTATTATTAATAGATAAAAAATACATGTTTAAATGATTATATATCAGTAGTTTGGGATTTAAGATTTAGTGAATTTAAGTGTTTAGGCATTTAGTAGTTTATATGTTTTATAAAAAATAAAATAACAAAAAAATTTTTTTTTTTTTTGTTATTTGTTCTCATTTTTTAAAGGATCTAACCTTTGAAAATTGTAACAATTTTTAAATTTTTTTAAAATGTGAATACTATATTTAGTTTGATAATCTTAATAAACTAAAAAATATTTAAATTGTATATATAAAGTATAATGAATACTAATAAAATGATATTTATGATTTATTATTAGGGTATACCTATTTAATGTTTAAATTTATTGTGGTTTTGTGGTTAATGAGGTATTGATTTATATGTTTACACATTTAGGTGTTTATTGGTTTTATTTAATCATGAAATAACAAAAAATTTATTTTTATTAATTTCGTGATTTTCAAAGGTTAAAACCTTTGAAAATATAATAATTTTTTAATAGTTCTAAAATATGAATACAAAACTAGTTATAATAATCTTAATAATTATATTTGATGAAATTCAATATAAAAAATTATTAATATATATTATTTTGATGATCAAAAAATAAATTAATAAACTATTATTAATAAGATAGATATTAATTAAATTATATTGCAGAACCCAAATAATTCAAAATCAAAGTAAATTATATTACTAAATAAAATTTTAAAATTTTGAATTTTGTTTATTTTCTATAGTTGTATTTTTTATCATAAAAAAGATTATTTAAATTATATATGTGTACTCCTTATTATTTTGTTATTAATATTTCTATAAAAAATAATCTAAAAAATAATTAAAATGAATATTTAAAATTATAATGAATACAATAAAATGAGATTTTATTATTTATTATTTAGGTTATATAGGTTTAATGGTTTAAAGTATTTAGGGGTTTTGGGGTTTAGGCATCTAGAGATTTAAATGTTATGCATTAGTGTTATAAGATTATTAATAATAAAATAATAAAATAATTATTTTTGTGATTTTTTATCATTTTTGAAGGTATAACCTTTGAAAATATAATAATTTTAAATTTTGCAAATGTAAATATAATATTTATTTTATAATACATTAATAATTATAATACATTTTAATTGAATCTAAGTAATTTTATTGTTTGAGATTTATAAAAATGATCAAATAATAAATTAATGAAACTATTATTAAAAAGATTGATCGTAATAAAATATAATTGCAAAACCTATATATAATGATTCAAAATCAAAGTAAAATATATTACTAAATAATAATTTTTTGTTTTTAAATTTTTACTTCTTTATATATGCTTATTTTTTTTATTAAAATAATTATTAAAATTATTAAAATTATTTTTTGTTTTTAAATTATTAAAATTATTTATTTTGTGATGATATTTCTATAAAAATAACTAATAAATAATTAAAACGAATATTTAAAATGATAATGAATACAAATTAAAATTAGATTTATGATTTATTATTATGGTATACCGGTTATGGTTTGATATTTAGGAGTTTTGTCGTTTAGGAGTTTAGCAATTTATGTTTTAGGCATTTAGGGTTTATAGATTTTATTTAGATAATAAAATTTAAATATTCTTTTTTTGATTTTTTCTGATTTTCAAAGGTTATAACCTTTGAAAATAAAATAATTTTAAAATTTTTTGAAATGTGAATACAATGTATTAATATTTAATCTTACTAATTATATATCATATAAATTCAATATAAATAATTTTAATGATAGATATTATAATAATGATAAAAAACTTAATTAATAAACTATTATTATTAATATAAATATTAATTAACATATATTTACATAACACAAAATGATTCAAAATCAAATAAGAATATATTACTAAATAATAATATTTAATTTTTAAAATTTTCTTTCTTTTATAAGCTTATATTTTTTATTATTAAATAAATTATTTAAATAATATTTGTCTCACTCGAAATTTATTTTGTAATTAATTTTTCTAAAAAATTAAACTATAAATAATTAAACTGAATATTTAAAAATTATATAAATAGAAATAAAAATGAGATTTATTTTTATTAAGTAGTATATAGCTGTTAAAAGGTTTATGTATTTAGGGGTTCAGGAATTTATGAGCTTACTGATTTAAGTAAGTAAGCATTTAATGATCTATAGGTTTTATTTTAAAAAATGAAATTACAAAAATTATTTTTATTATTTTTTGTCATTTTTTATGGTTATAACCTTTGAAAATATAAACTTTTTTTAAATCTTTTTCAAAGAGAATACATATTTAGTTATACTAATCATATATTTATATATCATAAAAATTCAATAAAAATTTTTTATGATAAATATTCTAATAATCATCAAAAAAATAAATAAATAATCTATTATAATAAGGTAGACATCAATTAAAATTAATTACAAAACCTAAAATAATTCAAAGCAAAGCAAAATATATTACAATATAATCATTTTTTGTTTGAATTTTTTTTTATTTAAAAAGCTTATCTATATTTTTTGATTAAAAATAATTTATATAAATTATATTTGTCTAACTCATAATTTTTTTGTAATTAATATTATATAAAAATAAACAAATAAATAATTAAAATGAAATTTAAAATTATAATGAAAAAATGAGATTTATTAATTATTATTTGGCTATACCAGTTTAATTTTAATTATATCTGTCTCCACTAATAATTTATTTTGTAATTAATATTTCTATAAAAATGAACTGAAACATAATTAAAATAAAAATTTTCAATTATACTTAATAAAAATTAAAATGAGATTATGATTTATTATTAATGTATACAGTTAATGGTTTTAAGTATTTAGATGTTTTGTCATTTGATAATGTAGCTATTTATGTTTTTAGGCATTTAGTGGTTTAGGTTTTATTTAAACAATAAAATAATAAAAAAAATTTTATAATTTTTTCTTATTTTCATAGGATAAACCTTGAAAAATAAGAATAATTAAATTTATTTAAATGTAAATATAATATTTTAGTTATTAATAATATTAATAATTATATATCATATAAATTCAATATAAACAATTTTATTATAAGATATTATAATAATGATCAAAAATTAAATTAATAACTATTAATAAAAAGATAGAAATTAATTAAAAATATTTACAAAACCCAATTTGATTCAAATTAAAGTAAAATATATTACTAGATAATAATTTTAAATTTTTAAATTTTTACTTCTTTTATATGAGTATATATTATTTCATTAAAAATAAATTATCTAAAGTATATTTGTCCACTCATAATTTATTTTGTAATAAATATTTTTATAAAAATAAACTAATAAATAATTAAAATGAATATTTAAAATTATAATATATAGAAATAAAAATTAGATTTATTATTTATTATGTATTATATATCGGTTTAATGGTTACTGTATTTAGGCATTACATGGTCTGGGAGTTTACTTATTTAACTGTGTATGCATTTAGTAGTTTATAGGTTTTATTTAAAACATAAAAAAACAAAAAAAATTATTTTTATTTTTTTTTGATATTTTCAAAGTTTATAACCTTAGAAAATATAATAATTTTTAATTTTTTTTCAAAAGTGAATTCAATATTTAGTTATAATAATCATTATATTTATATATCATATAAATTCAATATTTATTGATAAATATTCTAATAATGATCAAAAAATAAATTACTAATCTATTATTAATAAGATAGATATCATTAATAAGATAATTACAAAACCTAAAATGATTCAGAAACAAAGCAAAATATATTACTATATAATAATTTTTGTTTTGAATTTTTTTTTCTTTTAAAAAGTTTATCGATATTATTTTGATTAAAAATAATTTTATAAATTATATTTGTGTAACTCATAATTTATTTTGTAATTAATATTTATATAAAAATAAACAAATATATAATTAAATTTGAATATTTAAAATTAAAATGAAAAAAATGAGATTTATTTTTATTATTTAGGATATACCGGTTTAATTTAATTAGATCTGTCTCACTAATAATTTATTTTATTATTTATATTTCTATAAAAATAAACTAATAAATAATTAAAATAAAAATTTAAATTATACTGAATAATTAAAATAATTTATTTTGTTCCTCTCTCAACTCTAGAATGATTGCTAAAGCCATAACCAAAATAATAGAAGCTTTTACTTTATCTTTAGTAAGTCTCATCATATTTGATGTTGAATCACTGGGCTATCAAAGGTAAAATACTCATGTACGCTAATAGAGCAAACCAAAGTTTACCCCTATGTGTTGAAATAGCTAGTTGTTGAGGATGCTATTTATATTGATTATTGCAATTTCTTTTAAAATATATCTCTTGCACACACTCGAAGCAATTTTTTTAAAACATATTTCACCTCAAAAAAAATAACGATCTTGTAGCTTATTAGAACTAACTAGCCCCAGGGCGGTTTGAGCAGGGCTAGAAGTATGGGCTCTCTTTCAATCAAGAATCAAAAAATAAATTTTATTGGCATGTCTAAGCCTTTTTTTTATATCCTTATAGATATTAAAAGTATCATTTCTTTCTTTTTATATTAAATGAGTTATGTATACAAGCTCACAATACCCTAAAAGCTGTAAATGAATCATATTCAAATGTATAAAAGGTTTTAATCATTGCTCAAAATATTAGTCTTGCATATTGATACTTGAGGTCACAAATCAAAGGAAAAAGACATAGTGATATTTCTAATCCCAAGAATTTTAGTTATAAAAAGTAATAGAGTAGTACTCGAGCTTTAACTATTTCTAGGGTCATGACTTTTGCTCTTGAGGAATGTCCAAAGTTACAATCATTCCTAGTGCAATGAGTTTGCAATATAAAGATAAAATGCACAACTATGGTCATATCCAATACTGTGACCCAGTATTATAGTGATTAAATATGTATTCATGATCATTCTTAGTGCCATAACAATATGTTCAACAGAGAGACACAAGTTATGGCATATTCTCATCGATATGATTTTGTGTTTTAGAGACAAAATATACAATCATGACCATTGCTAATGCTACAATAATCTAAAGCAAGAAAGAGACTGAATCCATAACTCACCCCTTGAGTCATGACTCCGTGTTACATATACAAAAAGATAAATCTGTGACATTACTAAAAGTTGTGAATTTCAATTTAAATTTAACACTTAGTCATTTGATTATAAATGTGCAAAACATGAGATTTAGGATTTAGGGTTTATGGACCAGGGTTATCGTTTATGGTTGAAGGTTTAGGTTATAATGTTTAGTGTTTATGGTTTGTTTTTGTTTTTTTTTTGGAAAATACACACTTTATTTATCATTTAGGCACACAACTTACAAGAGACTAAAAAGCTGACTAATTTAAGCCAGCCCACCAAATCCTATGCGCCTTATTGATTCTATGCATAAAATACATAAAAAAACATAATACCTAATAATTCCAAGCGTACGAATTCAACTAAAATCACATGGCATTCCCACACTTCAGAGTTGGCATTTAGTCATTATGCACACTGTGTCCATTCCATTCAGATTTGTCCAAGCCTTTTGGAGGAACCTGAATGATGCACCATATTAAAACTATGCAAATATAAGATTGTGCATGTGTGTGACATACAGCATCAAATGTTTTCTTATGTCATTGCTATGCAATATAATACATGTAAAACTGAATACCCATAAATCACAAGTCCATATCTACGGCACTTTGCCAATTCATTCTTACCTCTAAATTCCACATTCTTTTGCTCCAATGAACCTCAAAAGAGTATCTCTTGGGTTAGAATGCTTCCTCCTCGAGCTCCAAGAAGTGCTGTATATTGCACCGATAAAATATCAAAAAATATGCATGCATCGGTGTGCATGTGTGATGAGGTCCATCTCATAGTCTAATTATCTACACGTACAACCAAACTAGAATACAAGTAAAATTACAAAATACTATAAAGATGGGTCTTTTTCTCCCAGGAGTGTAGCATGACCTAATGTGTATTTACAAAATGCATTAGTGTGTCCCACTTAGAGATACTCATGGGTCCAGTTGCCCACATTGCATGCTACATAAATAACAGACAAGATTGTGTGTGTGAGTATGTCATGATCCGTCTCTACAAGTACATGGTGCATACAAAGTCCAAAATACAAATATGACTACAGACATAAACTACAAGTTTGAATCTTTCGGTCCCATGTGGCGGGTCTGGACTCCATTACTTACTAGCCCTGCTTAGTGATGCTTCGGATTTTGCCCTCTTCAATTAATCATGGATTACCCGGTACTCTTGTTGGGCGGCGGTTGGGTGGCGCTCTATATTATTGATAGGGCTAGTGGGACCCACTCCTAGGTACTCCTGGGTTTACTCCCGACCGCTTTGCTCAGTCTCGTCAGTTGTCTGAATGTTATCATTCCGGCTTGCTAGTGGAGCCCTCTACAAGCTGGTGGCCGAAACTTCTGGCTGCTTCCAGGACTTGCTGGCCCCTCTAAATGCTACACCAAAATGGACAAAAATAATTGCACGTTTGTACTGTTGTCCGTCGCTATGTGTGTGTGGTGCCTAGTATCAATGTTTAGGAGTTTAGTAATTTAAATATTTAGGTATTTTGTGGTTTATAGGTTTTATTTAAATAATTAAATAACAAAATAATTATTTTTATGATTTTTTCTCATTTTCAAGGTTATAACCATTTAAAATATTATAATTTTTAATTTTTTTTCAAATGTTAATATAATATTTAATTATAATAATCATAAAAATTAAATATCATGTAAATTAAATATAAATAATTTTATTGATCGATATTATAATACTGATAATAAAATAGATTAATAAACTATTATTAATAAGATAGATATTAATTAAAATATATTTGCAAAACCTAAAATGATTCAAAATCAAAGTGAAATATATTACTAAATAATAATTTTTTTTTAAAATTTTTGATTCTTTTTATAAGCTTATAAATTTTTTTGATGAAGATAAATTATTTAAATTATATTTTTCTCATTCATAATTTTATTTTAAAATTAATATTTCTATAAAAATAAACTAATAAATAATTATAATGAATATTAAAATTATAATGAATACAAATAAAAATGAGATTAATGATTAATTATTTAGGGTATACCAGTTTAATGGTTTAAGTATTTAGGAGTTTAGGAGTTTAGTGATTTAAGTGTTTAGGCATTTAGTTGTTTATATGTTTTATTTAAATAATGAAATAACAAAAAAATTATTTTTCAAATTTTTTATCAATTTTGAAGGTTATAACCTTTATAAATATAATAATTTTTAAAATTTTTTCAAATGTGAATAAAATATTTAGTTATAATAAAGACAATAATATATATCATGTAAATAAAAAATAAACAATTTGAGTGATAGATATTAATAAACTAAATATAAATATAAATATAATAATGATAAAAAATAAATTAATAAACTATTATTTATTGATAGATATTTATATATTATTTATAAATACTTAAACCTTTAAAGATGGTTTAAATTTTTAAGTAGTTATGGGGTTTGGGGTTTTGGGGTTTAGAAGTTTAATGATTTAAGCGTTTAGGCATTTAGTTGTTTATAGGTTTTATATAAACAATGAAATAACAAAAAAAATTATTATTGTGATTTTATCTCATTTTCAAAGATGATAACCTTTAAAAATATAATAATTTTTAAATTATTTTCAAATGTAAATATAATATTTAGTTATAATAATCTTTATAATTATATATCATGTAAATTCAATATAACAATTTTATTGATAAATATTCTAATAATGATCATAAAAAAAATAATAATCTATTATTAATAAAATAAATATCAATTAAAATATAATTTCAAAACCTAGAATGATTCAGAAGAAAAGCAAAATATATTACTATATAATAATTTTTTGTTTTGAAATTTTTTTCTTTTAAAAAGTTTATCAATAATTTTTTGATGAAAAATAATTTATATAAATTTTTTTTGTCCAACTCAATTTATTTTGTAATTAATATTTATATATAAATAAACAAATAAAAAATTAAAATGAATAATTAAAATTATAATGAAAAAAAATGAGATTTATTATTTATTCTTTAGGGATACCGGTTTAATTTAAATTAGATCTGTCTCACTAATAATTTATTTTGTAATTAATATTCTATAAAATAAATTGATAAATAATTAAAATAAAAATTTAAAATTATACTAAATAAAAAGTAAAATGAGATTTATTATTAATTATTAATGCATACCAGTTTAATGATTTAAGTGTTTATAGGTTTTTTCGTTAGGAGTTTAGCGATTTATGTTTTTAGGCTTTTAATGGTTTATAGGTTTTATAAAAAAATAAAATAACATAAAAAATGTCTTTAATTTTTTATCATTTTCATAGGTTATAACATTTGAAAATATAAAAAATTTATAATTTTTTGTAATTTTAATACAATATTTTGTTATAATCATATTAATAATTATATATCATATAAATTGAATATAAATAATTTTATTGATAGATATTATAATAATTATCAAAAATTAAATTTTTAAACTATTAATATTAAGATAGATATTAATTAAAAAATATTTATAAAACCCAAATTGATTCAAAATTAAAGTGCCTTATATTACTTGATAATAATTTTTAATTTTTTAATTTTGACTTCTTTTATAAGCGTATATTTTTATTAGATAAATAATATATTATTTAATTTATATTTGTCTCACTAATAATTTAGTTTTATACACTAATAAAACTAATAAATAATTAAAATGAATATTTAAAAATATAATAAATGACAATAAAAAATAGATTTATTAATTATTAAGTAGTATTTAGTGGTTTAATGGTTTATGTATTTAGGCATTAAGGGGTTTAGGATTTTACTTATTTAACTTTATATGCATTTAGTAGGGCTGCTCACGGGAGTATGAGATTCGTGACTCAACCCGAAGTCTTGTCCTGAAAGAATTGGAACTGAGAAAAATCTGTTGACTTCGACTTTTCCCGTTCCGTTCTATCACGTATTTTTTCTTTTGGGATGGTTCCGAATCTTATGCAATATCGATCCCGAGTACCGTCCCATCTTAAAAAACAGATACTAGAACCAACAATATATATATATATATATATATATATAACATGAAGATGCCACCAATTCCGCTACTACCCATCCAATTCCGCCCCACCTATTGTTGTTCCGACGAGTTCCTTGGCACCTCATGCCGTTCAAGCCGTGTTCTGTTAGGTCCAGCCCTTGTCCATAGCACTTTTGGTTGCCGCCACCGTGTCCCAGATGCCACCAGCCTTTTGGTTTGTTTTTCTGACGAGAATTGAGTCGAAAATTATTATTATTATGTGTTTCAGTCAGTTATTGAGTATTGGTTGTGGTGTTGTGGTTGGGCCGAATGAGTGGGCTGAATGTGTTACAATCAGTTTTGTAGAGCTTGCTTGTTTGAAATATTTATATGTATTTATGCTTAACATATCATATTAATTAATGGCAATGCAGATGGCACAATCCAGCTGTAAACGAAAAATATAATAAATTGAAGATGATCACATCTCAAATGATCAAAGTACTGGTAAATCCAATCATCATTTTTTCACGAACCCTCCTATTGTTATGGCATGTTCTTCTATTCCAATTGTAAAAGAAAGTCAAGGTACATCTGAACCTCAAGCTCATAAAAAGCATAAGTCTGCTATTTGTGAAACTTATGAGATATTAGTTGATTCTGAGGGAAATTAAACTAGTAGCATAGCTTGTATATGGTGCAACAAAGAATACATGGCAAAAGGTGATCAAGGTACTTTTGGTTTAATGAAATACTTGAGAAACACTTGTAAGAAATTTCCACACAAAAAAAAATTAAAAGAAGATCACAAAGGTAAAGACAAGTCACAATCTTTGTTGAGTTTCACTAAAGGTACTAGTTCAGAGGATAACAAATTAACTTGTTGGAAATTTGATCAACAACTAGTTAGGGAGGCTTAGGTGAAAATGATCATAAAAGATGAATTTCCTATTGTTTTGTTGACAAGGATGAGTTTAAGGAGTTTTGTGATGTTAGTGTGCCTCAATTTAAAATTCCATCTAGGCACTCTGTGTTGAAGGATTTTTTTTCTTTGTTTGTGAATGAAAAGAAGAAATTATTTGATAGCAGATCATCTCATTGTTGTAGAGTTTCATTGACTACCGACACTTGGACTAACATTCATTATTTGTCTTATATATGTTTGACAGTTCATTTCATTGATTCTCAAAAGAATATGCATAAAAGGCTTTTGAACTTTTGTGCAATTAAAAGTCATTCTAGAGTTTATATTAGAAATGCTAATGAGTTTTGAATGAATGAATGGGGTTTAAGAAAGTTGATGTGCATTACTGTTGACAATGCATCAAATAATGATGTTGTAGTTGAACAATTGAAAAAAAGGCTTGTGAATAAAAGTGTTGTATCTTTGAGAGGTGAGCATGTTCATATGAGATGTTGTGCTCATACTTAAACTTAATCGTCAGAGATGGAATTGCAGTAGTTGAGGGTGCTATTCAAAAAATTAGAGTTGTGGTGAAATATGTGAGGAGCAGTCCTAAAAGATTAGATATGTTTAAGTTATGTGTTGAAGAGAAAACTTGACATTTGGATCTTCATTGCAATTAGATTGTCCTACAAGATGGAATTCAACTTATTTGATGCTACAAACTGATATAAAATATCAAAAAGAATTTGATAAGTTGGAGGACAAAGACAAAATGTTTTTGAAGGAGTTGGTTCAACCGTTCCAACTGAGAGACACTTAACAAACGCAAAATTTTTGGCTCGTTTCTTGAAAACTTTTTATGAGGTAACTTGTAAATTTTCTGGCTCATAATATTCTACCTTTAGTGTTTATTTTCCAGAGATTATTCGAATTTTGAAAAAAATTGAGCTTTGTGAAAATAGTAGAGATACAATGGTGTCTAAAATGGGTATGAAAATGAGGCATAAATTCAACAAATATTGGGGTTCTCTTCAGTCAACAAATATTATGCTTTTCGTAGCAGTAGTGTTGGATCCTAGATATAAGCTCAAATATCTCAAGGTTAAGTACACTTAGCATTATGGAGAGGAATTGGCTAAAAATTTGGTGAAAAAGGTTATAAATGCTTTAAATGAGATGATGGATGATTATAAAGATTTAAATGAAGATGAATCAAAATAAGATGATTTCTTTTTCTACTGTGTTGAAGAAAAATGATGATTTCTTTGATGGTAGTGAAACTTATGTTGATGATTTTTTTTGTTGAATTGGAGAAAGAACAAGAGGTTGCAGCTTTGGAAGAGTTGGATATGTACTTGGAGGACAAACTTGAAAAAAATATAATTGATTTTGATCTTCTAAACTGGTGGAAGGTAAATGAGGTTAGGTATCCTTCTTTAGCAAATGTAGCAAGGGATGTATTTGCTATCTAAGCATCTACCCGTGGCCTACAAATCTACATTTAGCACTAGGGGGAGAACTTTAGATAAATTTACGAGTTCTTTAACACATATTATAGCTAAAGTTATCATTTGTCTACAAGATTGGTTGAGACGCTCAAACAAACCTATTGAAATTGAAGAATTAGTTCAAGACCTTGATGATAATGAATTAGGTTAGTATACAAATCTTGTAAATTTTATTTTCACTTTTACTTATTTTATTCATTCAATTTAATAAAAATATGGTTCAATTACAATTTTCAGAGGGGTCACAAGATCCAAATATTCTTCCAACTATAGTTGGCCAACTAAATTTGGAATGGGTGTATTAAATTTTATAAGGTAATATTTTGCTTTTTTATTACTCTTTCATCTTAGAAATTTATGTCTACATGATTAACACGTTTTCATCTTTGGTTATCCTTCTAAAGTGGAGGAAGAAAAGGGAGGAGTTGTAGAAGAGATAATTAATTGGTTTTGGATTTTCATTATTGTTCTGGGACGGACCTTTGAAATGATTATTATCATGGTTGTTATTAGTTGTATTTTTTTTGTTATAATAAGCTGCCTAATTTTAGCAATTACTTTAGTAGTCATTGATGCTGTCAATGTTTGTGGTCATCTTTAGATATTCCTTAATATTTTAAGTAATTGTTTAAAAAATGTAGTATTGCTATTATGGTTAACTTAAACTCGGCTGAACAAAGCCAACGTATGAAAAAACAATGAACCAAATTAAGCACACAACTCGGTCCCATTCTATTTAACATTTCTATCTTTTTCTGCACATCAAAGCTTTTGACAAGGTAAGGGAACTCGTTTGTGGTATTCAGCTTATTTGACAAAACAAAATTTTGCCCAATTTGAGTTCGAAAGATACATAAATAAGGAATGATAAATGCTACAACAAAAGGTTTCGAAATGAACTAACTTGGCCGGTTTGAAGAAAATAAATTGAAAAAAATTTCCGAACTCCTTGTGGTCCCGGAACCATTTTCTCCTACCATAAAACTCCGATCTCCTTCCCATCCAATCCCGATATTTTCAACCTATGGGACGGGTCTGGATTTTCAAAAAAAAATTTCCGAACTATGGGAAGGGACTGGAGATTTGTAATCCCCATCGCGTCCCGTCCAATGAGCACCCCTAGCATTTAGTGGTTAATATGTTTAATTTAAAAAAAAATAACAAAAAATTTATTTTTATTATTTTTTGATATTTTCAAAGGTTATAACCTTTGAAAATATAATAATTTTTAATTTTTTTTCAAATGTGAATACAATATTTAGTTATACTAATCATTATATTTATATATATAAATTTAATATTAAAATTTAATTAATAAATATTCTAATAATTTCAAAAAATAAATTAATAATCCATTAATAATAAGATAGATATTAATTAAAATATAATTACAAAACTTAAAATGATTCACAAGCAAAGAAAAATATATTACTATATAATAATTTTTTATTTTTGAATTTTTTTCTTTTAATAAGTTTATCTATATTTTTTCAATGAAAAATAATTTATATAAATTATATTTGTCTAACTCATAATTTATTTTGTAATTAATATTTATTTATAAATAAACAAATAAATAATTAAAATGAATATTTAAAATTATAATGAAAAAAATGAGATATATTATTTATTATTTATTATTTAGGGATACTGTTTAATTTAAATAGATCCGTCTCACTAATAATTTATTTTGTAATTAATATTTATAATAAATAAACTGATAAATAATTAAAATAAAAATTTAAAATTATACTTAATAAAAATTAAATTGAGATTTATGATTTTTTATTATTGTACACCTGTTTAATAGTTTAAGTATTTAAAGATTTTGTCGTTAGGAGTTTAGCAATTTATGTTTTTAGGCTTTTTGTGGTTTATAGGTTTTATATAAAAAAATAAAATAACAAAAAAAATTTTAATAATTCGTTATCATTTTCATAGGTTATAACCTTTGAAAATATAATAATATTTACAATTTTTTGAAATGAGAATACAATATTTAGTTTTAATAATATTAATAATTATATATCATATAAATTCAATATAAACAATTTTATTGATAGATATTATAATAATGATCAAAAATTAAATTAATAAACTATTAATAAAAATATAGATATTAATTAAAAAATATTTAAACAACCCAAATTGATTCAAAATCAAAGTAAAATATATTACTGGATAATAATTTTTAATTTTTAAATTTCTACTTCTTTTATAAGCGTATAATTTTTTTTATAAAAAATAAATTAATTAAATTATATTTGATTCACTCATACTTTGTTTTGTAATACATATTTTTATAAAAATAAACTAATAAATAAATAAAATGAAGATTTAAAATTATAATAAATAGAAATAAAAATTAGATTTATTAATTATTAAGTAGTATATAGAAGTTTAATGTTTATGTATTTAGACATTACGGGGTTTAGTAGTATACTAATTTAACTATGTATGCATTTAGTTTTTTATAGGTTTTATTTAGAAAAAAAAATAAAAAAAATATTTTATTATTTTTTGATATTTTCAAAGGTTATAACCATTGAAAATATATTAATTTTTAAATTTTTTTTCAAAAGTGAATACACTATTTATTTATAATAATAATAATAATTATTATATATCATATAAATTCAATATAAACAATTTTATTGAGATATATTCTAATAATTATCAAAAAATAAATTAAAAATTATTATGAATTAGATTGATATTACTTAAAATATAATTAAAACTAAAATGATTCAAAAGCAAAGCAAAATATATTACATAATAATAATTATTTGTTATTAAATTTTTATTTTTTTATAAGCTTATTTATTTTTTGATGAAATATAATTTTTATAATTATATTTTTAACTCATAATTTATTTTATAATTAATATATAATATAAATAAAAACTAAACAATCAAAATAAATTTTTAGTTAATTATAATTAAAACAAATAAAAATGAGATTTATTAATTATATTTTAGGGGATACACATTTAATTATTAATTAGTTATAATAATTATTAAATTTATATATCATATAAATTAAATATAAATATATTTATGATAAATATTCTAATAATGATCAAAAAATACATTAATAATCTATTATTAATAAGTTAGATATCAATTAAAATATAATTACAAAACCTAAAATGATTCAAAAACTAAGTAAAATATATTACTATATAATAATTTTTTGTTTTTAATTTTTTTTCTTTTAATAAGTTTATCTATATTTTTTTGTTGAAAAATAATTTATATAACTTATATTTGTATAACTTATAATTTATTTTGTAATTAATATTTATAGAGAAATAAACAAATAAATAATTAAAATGAATTTTAAAATTATAATCAAAAAATAAAAATGAGATTTATTATTTATTATTTAGGATATACCTATTTAATAAAATTTATCTATTTATGGTTTTCGAGATTTAGAAGTTATTGATTT
>JAREIK010014252.1:0-28837 GCA_029783825.1 Sapria himalayana
TAACATTTGAAAATGACAAAAAATTACAATTTTTTTTGTTATTTTTAGTTTAAATAAAAACCTATAAATCACTAAATGCGAAAAAACATAAATCACTAAACTCCTAAATCACAAGACCTCAAAATACTTAAATCATTAAACAGGTATACATTAATAATAAATCATAAATCTCATTTTAATTTTTATTCAGTCTATTTTTAAATTTTAATTTTAATTTTTATCATTTTATTTTTATATAAATATAAATTACAAAATAAATTATAGTGAGATAGATATAACTTAAATTAAAACAGGTATACCCAAATAATAATAAAAAATAATAAATCTCATTTTTTTATAATTTTAAAACTCATTTTAATTATTAATTTTATATGTTTATATAAATATTAATTAAAAAAATAATTATGAGTTTGACAAATCTAATTTATGTAAATAATTTTAATCAAAAAATATAGATAAACTTTTAAAATAAAAAAAAAAATTTAAAACAAAAAAGTATTATAGAGTAATATATTTGCTTTGCGTATGAATCATTTATGTTTTGTAATATATTTTAATTGATATCTATCTTATTAATAATAAATTATTAATTTATTTTTTGATCATTATTAGAATATTTATCACTAAAATTGTTTATGTTGAATTTATATGATATATAAATATAATGATTATTCTAATTAAATATTGAATTCACTTTTGAAAGTAATTTAAAAATTATTATATTTTGAAAGGTTATAACCTTTGGAAATATGGGAAAATAATAAAAATAAATTTTTTGTTATTTTATTTTTTTAATAAAACCTATAAAGCACTAAATGCACACACAATTAAATATGTAAACACCTAACCCCCGTAATGCCTAAATACATAAACCATTAAACTGCTATATAATACATAATAATTAATAAATCTAATTTTAATTTCTATTTATTATAGTTTTAAATATTCATTTTAATTATTTATTAGTTTATTTTTATATAAATATTTATCATAAAATAAATTATGAGTGCTACAAATATAATTTAAATAATTTATTTTTAATCAAAAAAAATTTATATCTCTTATAAAAGAAGTAAAAATTTAAAAATTAAAAATTATAATAATTTAAAATAAAGAATGAAAAAACAAAAAATTAAAATTTTTGTTTTTTTTAAATTTTGAAGGTTATAACCTTTGAAAATATAATAATTTTTAATTTTTTTTAAATGTGAATATAATATTTAGTTATAATAATCTTAATAATTTTATATAATGTAAATTAAATATAAATAATTTTATTAATAAATATTATAATAATGATCAATAAATTAATTAATAAACTAATATTAATAAGAATAATGTAAATTAAAATATAATTAGTAAAATCTAAAATGATTCAAAATCAAAATAAGATATATTAATAAAAAATAATTTTATTTATAAAGTTTTGCCTCTTTTTATAAGCATATATATTTTTTTTGATCAAAAATAAATTATTTAAATTATATCCGTCTCACTAATAATTTATTTTGTAATTAATATTTCTATAAAAATAAACTGATAAATAATTAAAATGAATATTTAAAATTATAATGAATACTAATAAAAATGAGAATTATGATTTATTATTTAGACTATACTAATTTAATGTTTTGAGTATTTATGAGCTTCGGGATTAGGAGTTTAGTTATTTTAGTATTTAGTCATTTAGTGGTTTATAGGTTTTATTTAAAAAATAAAATAAAAAAAAAGTATTTTTGTTATTTTTTCTCATTTTTGAAGGTTATAACCTTATAAAATATAATAATTTTTAATTTTTTTTGAAAAGTGAATACAATATGAAGTTAATAATGCATAATAATTAAATATATTATAAATTCAATATAAATTATTTTATTGGTATATATTATAATAATGATCATAAAAAATAATAAACAATTATTAATAAGATAAATATTGTTTAAAATATATTTGCAAAACCTAAAATGATTCAAAATCAAAGTGAAATATTTTACTATATATTAATTTTAAATTTTTATATTTTTGTATCCATTTATATGCTTATATATTTTTTGATGAAAAATAAATTTTTTAAAATATATTTGTCTCACTAATAATTTATTTTTTAATTTATATTTCTATAAAAATAAACTAATAAATAATTAAGATGCATGTTTAAAATTATAATGAATACTAATAAAAATGAGATCTATTATTTATTATATATAGTATACCGATTTAATAGTAAAATTATTTAGGGGTTTTGTCGTTTAGAGTTTTAGCAATTAATGTTTTTAGGCATTTAGTGGTTTATAGGTTTTATTTATATAATAAAAATAAAAAATTTTTTTTTTCTGATTTTCAAAGGTTATAAACTTTGAAAAGAAAATAATTTTTAAAATTTTTTAAAATGTGAATACCATGTATAATTATATTAATCATACTAATTATATTTCATATAAATTAAATATAAATAATTTTAATGATAGATATTATAATAATGATCAAAAATTAAATTAACAAACTATTTTTAAAGAACTAAATATTAATTAAAATATATTTACATTACAAAAAATGATTCAAAATCAAATCAAAATATATTACTAAATAATAATAATTAATTTTTAAAATTTTCCTTCTTTTTATAAGCTTATATTTTTTTTTGATTAAATATAAATTATTTAAATATTATTTGTCTCATTCGAAATTTATTTCGAATTAATTTTTCTAAATAATTAAACTATAAATAATTAAAATGAATATTTAAAATTATAATAAATAGAAATATAAATAAGATTTATTATTTAATAAGTAGAATATAGCTATTAAAAGGTTTATGTATTTAGGGGTTTCGGGGTTTATGTGCTTACTGATTTAAGTAAGTAATCATTTAATGATATATAGGTTTTATTTAAAAAATGAAATAACAAAAAATTTATTTTTATTATTTTTTTTCATTTTTTAAGATTATAACTTTTGAAAATATAATAATTTTTAAATTTTTTTCAAAAGTGAATACAATAGTTATTTATAATAATCATAATAATTATATATCATATAAATTCAATAAAAACAATTTTTTTGATAGATATTCAAATAATTATCAAAAAATAAATTAAAAATCTATTATGAATAAGAATGATATTACTTAAAATATAATATTCAAACCTAAAATGATTCAAAAGAAAAGCAAGATATATTACTAAATAATAATAATTTGTTTTTAAATTGTTATTATTTTTATAAGCTTATCTATTTTTTGATGAAAAATAATTTTTATAAATTATATTTTTAACTCATAATTTATTTAAAATTAATACATATATACAAATAAGAAAATAAAAATCAAAATGATTTTTTTAAATTATACTGAAAACAAATAAAATGAGATTTATTAATTATTATTTAGTGTATACCGGTTTAAAGGATTATCTATATATGGGTATCAGGATTTTGTAGTTTAGTGATTTAAGTGTCTAGGCATTTAGTGGTGCATAGGTTTTATTTAAACAATGAAATAACAAAAAATATATATTTTTTTTTTATTTTTTCACATGTTCAAAGGTTATAATCTTTGAAAATATAAAAATTTTAAAACATTTTTCAAAAGTTAATACAATATTTAGTTATAATAATTATTAAATTTATATATCATATAAATTCAATATAAACATTTTTATTGATAAATATTCTAATAATGATCAAATAATAAATTAATAATCTATTATTAATAAGATATATATCATTTAAAATATAATTACAAATATTAAAATGTTTCAGAAGCTAACCAAAATATATTACTATATAAAAATTTTTTGTTTTGAAATTTGTTTTTAAAAATTAATCTATATTTTTTTTGATGAAAAATAATTTATATAAATTATATATGTTTAACTCATAATTTAATTGGTAATTAATATTTATATAAAAATATACAAATAAATAATTAAAATGAATATTTCAAATTATAATAAAAATAATGAGTTTTATTATTTATTATTTGGGTATACTAGTTTAATTTAAATGAGATCTATCTAACTAATAATTTATTTTGTAATTAATATTTATATAAAAATAAACTAATAAATAATTAAAATAAAAATTTAAAATTAAACTGAATAAAAATTAAAATGAAATTTATGATTTATTATTAATGTATACAAGTTTAATTGTTTATGTATTTAAAGGTTTTGTCATTTAGGAGTTTAGTGATTTATGTTTTTAGGCATTTAGAGGTTTATAGGTTTTATTTAAACAATAAAATAAAAAAAATTGTAATTCTTTCTCATTTTCATAGGTCATAACCTTTGGAAATATAATAATATTTAAAATTGTTTGCAATGTAAATACAATATTAGTTATAATAATATTAATAATCATATATCATATAAATTATATATAAATAATTTTATTGATAGATATTATAATAATGATCAGAAATTAAATTAATAAACTATTGATAATAAGATAGATATTAATTAAAAATATTTACCAAACCCAAATTGATTCAAAATTAAAGTAAAATATATTACTTAATAATAATTATTAATTTTTAAATTTTATTTATTATATAAGCGTAAATACTTTTATTGATTAAAAAAATTTATTAAATTATATTTCTCGCACTCATAATTTATTTTGTAATAAATATTTCTATAGAAATAAACTAATAAATAATTAAAATAAATATTTAAAATTATAATAAATAGAAATAAAAATTAGATTTATTAATTATCAAGTAGTATATAACGGTTTAATGGTTTATGTATTTAGGCATTTCGAGGTTTAAAAGTTTATTGATTTAACTGTGTATGCATTTAGTGATAATAGGTTTTATTTAAAAAATAAATAAACAAAAATTTATTTTTATTATTTTTTGATTTTTTTAAATGTTATAACCTTTGAAAATATAATAATTTTTAGATTATTTTCAAAAGTGAATTCAATATTTAGTTATAATAATCATTATATTTATATTTCATATAAATTCAATATAAATAATTTTATTGATAAATATTTTAATAATGATCAAAAAATATATTAATAATCAATTATTAATAAGATAGATATCAATTAAAATATAATTACAAAACCTAAAATGATTCAGAAGAAAATCAAAATATATTACCATATAATAAATTTTTGTTTTTAAATTTTTTCTTCTTTTTATAAGTTTATCTATATTTTTTGATGAACAATAATTTATATAAATTATATTTGTCTAACACATAATTTATATTGTAATTAATATTTAATAAAAATAAACGAATAAATAATTAAAATGAATATTTTAAATTATAATGAAAAAAATAATATTGAGATTTATTATTTTTTATTTAGGGTTTTTGAGATTTCAGAGTTATTTAATTAAGGGTTTAGGCGTTTAGTAGTTTATAGAATTTATTTAAATAATGAAATAACAAAAAAATTATTTTTGATATTTTCTCACATTTTCAAAGGTTATAACCTTTGAAAATATAATAAATTTAAATTTTTTTAAAAATGTGAATACAATATTTAGTAATAAGAATCATTATAATTATATATAATATAAACTAAATATAAAAAATTATATTGATAGATATGATATCAATTGTCAAAAAATAAATTAATATGTTATTATTAATATGATAGATATAAATTAAAATATAATTGCAAAAACTAAAATTATTCAAAATCAAAGTAAAATTTATTACCAAATAACAATGAAATAATAATTTATATGTTTACACATTTTCGTGTTTATAGGTTTTATTTAATCAATGGAATAACAAAAAATTTATTTTTATGAATTTTCGTGATTTTCAAAGGTTATGACCTTTAAAAATATTATATTTTTTTAATAGTTCTAAAATATGAATAAAATACTTAGTTATACTAATCTTAATAATTCTATTTTTTTTTGATTCAATATAAAAAAATGTATAAATATATATTATAAAAATGATCAAAAAACAAATTAATAAACTATTATTAATAAGATAGATATTAATTAAAATATATTTTCAAAACACAAAATAATTCAAAATCAAAGTAAATTATATTACTTAATAAAATTTTAAATTTTTGAAATTTTGTTTCTTTTTATAAGCTTATATTTTGTTTCATAAAAAATAATTTATTTAAATTATAAATGTCTCACTCATTATTTATTTTGTAATTAATATTTCTATAAAAATAAACTAAAAAATAATTAAAATGAATATTTAAAATTATAATGAATACAAATAAAAATGAGATTTATTATTTATTATTTAGGTTATATAGGTTTAATGGTTTAAGTATTTAGGGGGTTTTGGGGTTTAGGAGTCTATAGATTTAAATGTTTAGGCATTTAGTGGTTTATAAGTTTTATTTAAATAATAAAATAATAAAAAATATTTTTTGTGATTTTTTATCATTTTTGAAGGTTATAACATTTAAAATATAATAATTTTTAAATTATTTTCAAATGTAAATATAATATTTAGTTATAATAATCTTAATAATTATAAGACATTTAAATTCAATATAAGTAATTTTATTATTAGATATTATAAAATTGATCAAATAATAAATTAATAAACTATTCTTAATAAGATTGATAGCAATTAAAATATAATTGCTAAACCTATATATAATGATTCAAAATCAAAGTAAAATATATTACTAAATAATAATTTTTTGTTTTTAAATTTTTACTTCTTTTTATATGCTTATATTTTTTTTGATTAGAAATAAATTATTAAAATTATAGTTGTCTCGCTCATTATTTATTTTTAATTAATATTTCTATAAAATATAAACTAATAAATAATTAAAATGAATATTTAAATTTATAATGAATACAAATTAAAATGAGATTTATGATTTATTATATGTGGATATACTGGTTTAATGGTTTGATTATTTAGGAGTTTTGTCGTTTAGGAGTTTATCAATTTATGATTTTAGGCATTTAGTGGTTTGTAGGTTTTATTTATATAATAAAAATAAAAAAAAATTTTAGATTTTTTCTGATTTTCAAAGGTTATAACCTTTGAAAATAAAATAAATTTTCAAATTTTTTGAAATGTGAATACTATGTATAATTATATTAATCATACTAATTTTATATCATATAAATTCAATATAAACAATTTTAATGATAGATATTATTATAATGATCAAAAATTAAATTAATAAACTATTATTAATAATATAAATATTAATTAAAATATATTTACATAACACAAAATGATTCAAAATCTAATCAAAATATATTACTAAATAATAATATATAATTTTTAAATTTGTCTTTCTTTTTATAAGCATATATTTTTTTTGATTAACAATAAATTATTTAAATAATATTTGTCTAACTCGAAATTTATTTTTAATTAATTTTTCTAAATAATTAAACTATAAATATTTAAAATGAATATTTAAAATTATAATAAATAGAAATAAAAATGAGATTTATTATTTATTAAGTAGTATATAGATGTTAAAATGTTTATGTATTTAGGGGTTTCGGGGTATATGAGCTTACTAATTTAAGTAAGTAAGCATTTAATGGTCTTTAGGTTTTATTTAAAACATAAAATAACTAAAAATTTATTTTTATTATTTTTTCTCATTTTTTAAGATTATAACCTTTGAAAATATAATAATTTTTAAATTTTTTTCAATAGTGAATACAATATTTATTTATAATAATGATAATAATTATATATCATATAAATTCAATATAATCAATTTTATTGATAGATATTCTAATAATTATCAAAAAATAAATTAAAAATCTATTATGAATAAGATTTATATTACTTAAAATATAATATCAAAACCTAAAAAGATTCAAAATCAAAGCAAAATATATTACTAAATAATAATTAATTGTTTTTAAATTTTTATTCTTTTTATAAGCTTTTCAATTTTTTGAAGAAAAATCTTTTTTATAAATTATATTTTTAACTCATAATTTATTTTATAATTAATACATATATAAAAATAAAAAACTAAACAATCAAAATTAATTTTTAAAATTATAATGAAAACAAATAAAAAAGACATTTATTAATTATTATTTAGATTATACCGATTTAAAGGATTATCTATATAGAGGTATCGGGATTTTGTAGTTTAGTGATTTTAATGCTTAGGCTTTTAGTGGTGTATAAGTTTTATTTAAACAATAGAATAACAAAGAAAAAATATTTTTTTTATTTTTTCACATTTTCAAAGGTTATAACCTTTTAAAATATATTAATTTTAAAATTTTTTTCCAAAGTGAATACAATATTTAGTTATAATAATCATTATATTTATATATCATATAAATTCTATATAAACATTTTTATTGATAAATATTCTAATAATGATGAAAAAATAACTAAATAATCTATTATTAATAAGATAGATATTAATTAAAATATAATTACAAAATCTAAAATGATTCAGAAGCAAAGCAAAATATATTACTATACAATAATTTTTTGTTCTGAAATTTTTTTTTCTTTTAAAAAGTTTATCTATAATTTTTTGATGAAAAATAATTTATATAAATTATATTTGTGTAACTCATAAATTATTTTGTAATTAATATTTTTATAAAAATAAACAAATAAATAATTAAAATGAATATTTAAAATTATAATTAAAAAAATTACATTTATTATTTATTATTTAGGGTATACCGGTCTAATTTAAATTTGATCTATCTTACTAAAAATTTATTTTGTATTTAATATTTCTATAAAAATAAACTGAAAATTAATTAAAATAAAAATTTAAAATTATACTGAATAAAAATTAAAATGATATTTATGATTTATTATTAATGTATACTAGTTTAATGGTTTAAGTATTTAGAGGTTTTGTCTTTTAGGAGTTTAGTGATTTAGGTTTTTTGGCATTTAATGGTTTATAGGTTTTATTTAATCAATAAAATAACAAAAAAAAATTTGTAATTTTTTCTCATTTTCATAGGTTATAACCTTTGAAAATATAATAATATTTAAAATTTTTTGAAATATGAATACAATATTTAGTTATAATAATATTAGTAATTATATATGATATAAATTTAATATAAATAATTTTATTGATAGATATCATAATAATGATCAAAAATTAAATTAATAAACTAATAATAATGAGATAGATATTAATTAAAAAATATTTACAAAACCCAAATTGATTCAAAATTAAAGTAAAATATATTATTGGATAATAATTTTAATTTTTAAATTTTTACTTCTTTTAAAAGCGTATATATATTTTTTGATTAAAAATAAATTATTTAAATTATATGTGTCTTACTCATAATTTATTTTGTAATAAATATTTTATAAAAATAAACTAATAAATAATTAAAATAAATATTTAAAATAATAATAAATTGAAATAAAAATTCAATTTATTAATTATTAAGTAGTATATAGCGGTTTAATGGTTTATGTATTTAGGCATTACGGGGCTTAAAGTTTACTGATTTAATTGTGTATGCATTTATTGGTTTATAGGTTTTATTTAAAAATTAAAATAACAAAATATTTATTTTTATTATTTTTTGATATTTTCAAAGGTTATAACCTTTGAAAATATAATAATTTTTAAATTTTTTTTAAAAGTGAATTCAATATTTAGTTATAATAATCATTATATGTATATATCATATAAATTCAATATAAACAAGTTTATTGAGAAATATTCTAATAATGATCAAAAAATAAATTAATAATATATTATTAATAAGATAGATATCAATTAAAATATAATTACAAAACATTAAATGATTCATAAGCAAAGCAAAATATATTACTATATAATAATTTTTTGTTTTGAAATTTTTTTTTATTTTAAAAAGTTTATCTATATTTTTTGATTAAAAATAATTTACATAAATTATATTTGTCTAACTCATAATTTTTTTATAATTAATATTTATATAAAAATAAAAAATTAATAATTAAAATGAATATTTAAAATTATATTGAAAAAAAATGAGATTTATTATTTATTATTTTGGGTATACCGGTTTAATTTAAGTTATATCTGTCTCACTAATAATTTATTTTGTAATTAATATTTCTATAAAAATAAACTTATAAATAATTAAAATAAAAATTTAAAATTATACTGAATAAAAATTAAAATGAGATTTATGATTTATTATTAATGTATACCAGTTTAATGGTTTTGAGATTTAAAATTTTCTGAAATGTGAATACAATATTTAGTTATAATATTATTAATAATCATACATCATATAAATTTAGTATAAACAATTCTATTGATAGTTATTATAATAATGAACAAAAATTAAATTAATAAACTATTAATAATAAGATAGATATTAATTAAAAAATATTTACAATACCCAAATCGATTCAAGGTTAAACTAAAATAAATTACTGAATAATAATTTTTAATTTTTAAATTTTTACTTCAGTTATAAGCGTCTATATTTTTTTAATTAAAAATAAAATATTTAAATTATATTTTTCGCACACTTAATTTATTTTGGAATAAATATTTTATAAAAATAAACTAAAAAATATTAAAATCAATATTTAAAATTATAATAAATAAAAAAATTAGTTTTATTAATTATTAAGTAGTATATAGTGGTTTAATGGTTTATTTATTAAGAGTTTACTTATTTAACTATATATGCATTTAGTGGTTTATATGTTTTAATTTAAAAAATAAAATAACAAAAAATTTATTTTTGTTATTTTTTGATATTTTCAAAGGTTATAACCTTTGAAAATATAATAATTTTAAAACTTTTTTCAGAAGTGAATACAATATTTAGTTATACGAATTATTAAATTTATATATCATATAAATTCAATATATACATTTTTATTGATAAATATTATAATAATGATCAAAAAATAAATTAATAATCTATTATTAATAAGATAGATATCAATTAAAATATAATTACAAAACCTAAAATGATTCAGAAAAAAATCAAAATATATTACTATATAATAATTTTTTGTTTTGAATTTTTTTTATTTTAAAAAGATTATCAATAATTTTTTGATGAAAAATAATTTATATAAATTATATTTGTCTAACTCAATTTATTTTGTAATTAATATTTATATATAAATAAACAAATAAATAATTAAAATGAATATTTAAAATTATAATGAAAAAAAATTGTGATTTATTATTTATTATTTAGGGATACCGGTCTAATTTAATTAGATCCGTCTCACTAAAAATTTATTTTGTAATTAATATTTCTATAAAAATAAACTGATAAATAATTAAAATAAAAATTTAAAATTATACTGAATAAAAATTAAAATGAGATTTAAGATTTATTATTAATGTATACCAGTTTAATAGTTTAAGTATTTAGAGATTTTGTCGTTAGGAGTTTAGCGATTTATGTTTTTAGGCTTTTAGTGGTTTATAGGTTTTATATAAAAAAATAAAATAACAAAAAAATTTTCTATAAATTGTTATCATTTTCATAGGTTATAACCTTTGAAAATATAATAATATTTACAATTTTTTGAAATGTGAATACAATATTTAGTTATAATAATATTAATAATTATATATCTTATAAATTCAATATAAACTATTAAATTAACAAACTATTAATAATTATACTATTAATGATCAAAAATTAAATTAATAAATCATTAATAAAAAGATAGATATTAATTAAAAAATATTTACAAAACCCAAATTGATTCAAAATTAAAGTAAAATATATTACTGGATAATAATTTTTAATTTTTAAATTTTTACTTCTTTTAGAACCGTATATTTTTTTTTATTAAAAATAAATTAATTAAATTATATTTGTCGCACTCATACTTTATTTTGTAATAAATATTTCAATAAAAATAAACTAATAAATAATTAAAATGAATATTTAAAATTATAAGAAATAGAAATAAAAATTAGATTTATTAATTATTAAGTAGTATATAGCAGTTTAATGGTTTATGTATTTAGGCATTACGGGGTTTAGGAGTTTACTAATTTAACTGTGTATGCATTTAGTGGTTTATAGGTTTTATTTAAAAAAAATAAAAAAAAAATTATTTTTATTATTTTTTGATATTTTCAAAGATTATAACCTTTGAAAATATAATAATTTTTAAATTTTTTTCAAAAGTGAATAAATATTATTTATAATAATCATAATAATTATATATCATATAAATTCAATATAAACAATTTTATTGATAGATATTCTAATAATTATCAAAAAATAAATTAAAAATTTATTATGAATAAGATTGATATTACTTAAAATATAGTATCAAAACCTAAATGATTCAAAAGGAAAATAAAATATATCACTAAATAATAATTATTTGTTTTTAAATTTTTATAATTTTTATAAGCTTATCTATTTTTTTATGAAAAATATTTTTAATAAATTATATTTTTAACTCATAATTTATTTTATAATTAATATATATATATAAATAAAAAACTAAACAATCAAAATGATTTTTTTAAATTATAATGAAAATAAATAAAAATGAGATTTATTAATTATTATTTATTGTATACCGGTTTAAAAAATTTTCTATATAGGGGTATCGGGATTTTGTAGTTTAGTGATTTAAGTGTTTAGGCATTTAGTGGTTTATAGGTTTTATTTAAACAATGAAATAATAAAAAATATATTTTTTTTATTTTTTCACATTTTCAAATGTTATAATCTTTGAAAATATAATAATTTTAAAATTTTTTCAAAAGTGAATATAATATTTTGTCATAATAATCATTATATTTATATATCATATAAATTCAATATAAACATTCTTATTGATAAATATTCTAATAATGATCAAAGAATAAATTAATAATCTATTATTAATAAGATAGATATCAATTAAAATATAATTACAAAACCTTAAATGATTCAGAAGAAAAGCAAAATATATTACTATATAATAATTTTTTGTTTTGAATTTTTTTTATTTTAAAAAGTTTATATATAATTTTTTGATGAAAAATAATTTATATAAATTATATTTGTTTAACTCATAATTTATTTTGTAATTAATAATTATATAAAAATATTCAAATAAATAATCAAAATGAATATTAAAAATTATAATGAAAAAAAATTAGATTTATTATTTATTATTTATGTTATACCGGTTTAATTTAAGTTATCTCTGTCTCACTAAGAATTTTTTTTGTAATTAATATTTCTATAAAAATAAATTGATAAATAATTAAAATAAAAATTTAAAATTATACTGAATAAAAATTAAAATGAGATTTATGATTTATTATTAATGTATACCAGTTTAATGGTTTAAGTATTTTGAGGTTTTGTCGTTTAGGAGTTTAGCGATTTATGTTTTTAGGCATTTAGTGGTTTATATGTTTTATTTAAACAATAAAATAACAAAAAAAAATTGTAATTTTTTGTCATTTTCAAATGTTATAACCTTTGAAAATTTAATAATATTTAAAATTTTTTGAAATTTGAATACAATATTTAGTTATAATTATTTTAATAATTCTATATAATATAAAATAAATATAAACAATTTTATTGATAGATATTATAATTATGATCAAAAATTAAATTAATAAACTATTTATAATAAGATAGATATTAATTAAAAAATTTTTACAAAACCTAAATTGATTCAAAATTAAAGTAAAATATATTACAATATAATAATTTTTTGTTTTGAATTTTTTTTATTTTAAAAACTTTATCTATATTTTTTGATTAAAAATAATTTATATAAATTATATTTGTCTAACACATAATTTATTTTGTAATTAATATTTATATAAAAATAAACAAATAAATAATTAAAATGAATATTTAAAATTATAATGAAAAAAATTGAGATTTATTAATTATTCTTTAGGGTATACCAGTTTAATTTTAATTATATCTGTCTCACTAATAATTTATTTTGTAATTAATATTTCTATAAAAATAAACTGATAAATAATTAAAATAAAATTGTAAATTATACTTAATAAAAATTAAAATGAGATTTATGATTTTTATTAATGTATACCAGTTTAATGGTTTAAGTATTTAGATGTTTTGTCATTTGAAAATTTAGCAATTTATGTTTTTAGGCATTTAGTGGTTTATAGGTTTTATTTAAACAATAAAATAAAAAAAAATTTATAATTTTTTCTCATTTTCATAGGTTATAACCTTTGAAAATATAATAATATTTAAAATTTTTTTAAATGTAAATATAATATTTTATTTATAATAATATTAATAATTATATATCATATAAATTCAATATAAACAATTTTATTGATAGATATTATATTAATGATCAAAAATTAAATTAATAAACTATTAATAAAAAGATAGAAATTAATTAAAAAATATTTACAAAACCCAAATTGATTCAAAATTAAAGTAAAATATATTACTGAATAATAATTTTAAATTTTAAATTTTGACTTCTTTAATATGCGTATATATATTATTTCATTAAAAATAAATTATTTAAATTATATTTGTCGCACTCAATTTATTTTGTAATAAATATTATCATAAAAATAAACTAATAAATAATTAAAATGAATATTTAAAATTATAATAAATAGAAATAAAAATTAGATTTATTATTTATTATGTATTATATATCAGTTTAATGGTTATTGTATTTAGGCATTATGGGGTCTAGGAGTTTACTTATTTAACTGTGTATGCATTTAGTAGTTTATAGGTTTTATTTAAAAAATAAAAAAAATTATTTTTATTATTTTTTGATATTTTCAAAGGTTACCATAGAAAATATAATAATTTTTAAATTTTTTTCTAAAGTGAATTCAATATTTAGTTATAATAATCATTATATTTATATATCATATAAATTCAATATAAACTATTTTATTGATAAATATTCTAATAATTATCAAAAAATAAATTAATAATCTATTATTAATAAGATAGATATCAATTATAATATAATTACAAAACCTAAAATGATTTAGAAGCAAAGCAAAATATATTACTATATAATAATTTTTTGTTTTGAAATTTTTTTTTCTTTTAAAAAGTTTATCTATATTATTTTGATGAAAAATAATTTATATAAATTATATTTGTGTAACTCATTATTTATTTTGTAATTAATATTTATATAAAAATAAACAAATAAATAATTAAATTTGAATATTTAAAATTAAAATGAAAAAAAATGAGATTTATTATTTATTATTTAGGATATACTAGTTTAATTTAAATTAGATCTGTCTTACTAATAATTTATTTTTAAATTAATATTTCTATAAAAAAAACTGATAAATAATTAAAATTAAAATTATACTGAATTATTAAAATAATTTATTTTTTTCCTCTCTCAACTCTAGAATGATTGCTAAAGCTCTAACCAAAATAATAGGAGCTTTTATATTATCTCTTTTATGTCTCATCATATTTGATGTTGAATCACTGGGCTATCAAAGGTAATATGACTCATGTACGCTAACAGACTAAACCAAAGTTGACTCCTATGTGTTGAAATAGCTAGTTGTTAAGGATGCTATTTATATTGATTATTGTAATTTCTTCTAAATTATCTCTCAAAACACACACTCAAAGCAATTTTTTAAAGACATAGTTAACCTCTAAAAAAATAACCACCTCATAGCCTATTAGAACAAACTATCCCCTGGGCAGTTTGAGCAGGGCAAGAAGTATAGGCTCTCGTTCAATCAAGAATCAAAAAATTTATTTTATCGGCATGTCTAAGCCCTTTTTTTATATCCTCATTGATATGAAAAGTATCATTTCTTTGTTTTTATATTAAATGAGTTATGTTTACAAGCTCACAATACCCAAAAAAGTGTAAATGAATCATATTCAAATGTATAAAAGGTTTTAATCATTGCTCAAAATATTAGTCTTGCATATTGACACTTGAGATCACAATTAAAAGGAAAAAGCCATAATGATATTTCCAATCTCATGAATTTTATAAATAGAAAGTTATAAAGAGTAGCACTCGTGCTTTAACTATTTCTAGGGTCATGACTTTTGCTCTTGAGGAATGTCCAAAGTTACAATCATTCCTAGTGCAATGACTTTGCAATATAAAGATAAAATGCAGAAGCTATGGTCATATCCAATACTATGACCCAGTATTATAGTGATTAAATATGTATTCATGATCATTCTTAGTGTCATAAAAATATGTTCAACAGAGAGACACAAGTTATGGCATATTCTCATCGATAAGATTTTGTGTTGTAGAGACAAAATATACAATCATGACCATTGCTAAAGCTACAATAATCTAAAGCAAAAAAGAGACTGAATCCATAACTCGCCCCTTTAGTCATGTCTTTGTGTTACATATGCAAAAAGATAAATCTGTGACATTCCTAAAAGGTGTGAATTTCAATTTAAATATAACACTTAGTCACTTGATTATAAAAGTTCAAAACATGAGATTTAGGATTTAGGGTTTATGAATTAGGGTTATAGTTTATGGTTTATTATTTAGGATTAAAAGTTTAGGGTTTATGGTTTTTTTTGTTTTTTTTTGTTTTTTTTGTTTTTTTTTTGTTTTTTTTTTGTTTTTTTTTTGTTTTTTTTTTGTTTTTTTTTGGAAAATACACACTTTATTTATCATTTAGGCACACAACTTACAAGAGACTAAAAAGCTGATTAATTTAGGCCAGCCCACCAAATACTATGCACCTTAATGATTTTATGCAGAAAATACATAAAACAACATAATGCCTAATAATTCTAAGCGTACGAATACAACTAAAATCATCTGGAATTCCTGGACTTCAAAGATGGCATTGAGTCATTATGCGCACTACGTCCTTTCCATTTGGATTTTTCCAAGCCTTTTGGAGGAACCTTATTGATGCACCATATTAAAACTATGCAAATATAAGATTGTGCATGTGTGTGACATGTAGCATCAAGCGTTTGCCTATGTCATTGCTATCCAATGGAATACATGTAAAACTGAATACCCATAAATCTACAAGTCCAAATCCACGACACTTTGTAAATTCATTCTCACCTCTGAATTCCACATTCTTTTGCTCCAATGATCTTCAAAAAGTTTCTCTTGGGTTAGAATGCTTCCTCCTCGAGCTCTAATAAGTGGCTGTATGTTGCACCGACAAAATATCAAAAAATATGCTTGCATCGGTGTGCATGTGTGATGAGGTCCATCTCATAGTCTAATTATCTACACATACAACAAAGCTAGAATACAAGTAAAATTACAAAATGCTATAAAGATGGGTCTTCTGTTGGGGTAGTGCAGCATCGCCAAATGTGTATTTACAAAATGCATTAATGGGCCCCACTTAGTGATACTCATGGGTGTAGTTGCCCTCATTGTATGCTGCATAGAGAACATACAAGATTACGTGTGTGAGTATGTTATGATCCGTCTCTACAAGTATATGGTGCATACAAAGTCCAAAATACAAATAAGACTACAAACATAAACTACAAGTTTGAATCTTTCGCTCCCGTTTGGCTGATCTAGACTCCATTGCTTACTAGCACTGCTTGGTGATGCTTCGGATTTTGTCGGCTCTCCAATTAATCATGGATTATCTGCTACTCCTGTTGGGCGATGGTTGGGTGGCCCTCTATGCTGCATGATATGGCTAGTGGGACCCACTCCTAGCTACTCCTGGATTTACTCCCGACCAGTTTGCTCGGTCTCGTCAGTTGTCTGAATGATATCATCCCGGCTTGCTAGCGGGGCCCCCCTACAAGCTGGCAGCCCATACGTCTGGCTGCTTCCAGGACATGCTGGCCCCTCTAAATGCCACACAAAAATTGACAAGAATATGTGCACGTGTGTACTTTGGTCCGTCACTATGTGTGTGTGGTGCAGTAGTATCAGGGTTTAGGAGTTTAGTCATTTAAGTAATAAGGTATTTTGTAGTTTATAGGTTTTATTAAAATAATTAAATAAGAAAAAAATTATTTTTATGATTTTTTCTCAATTCCAAGGTTATAACCATTGAAAATATTATAATTTTTATTTTTTTTCAAATGTTAAAATGATTTTTAATTATAATAATCATATAAATTAAATATCATGTAAATTCAATATAAATACTTTTATTGATCGATATTATAATACTGATCATAAAATAGATTAATAAACTATTATTAGTAAGAAAGATATTAATTAAAATTTATTTGCAAAACCTAAAATGATTCAAAATTAATGTAAAATAGATCACTAAATAATAATTTTTTATTTTTTATTTTTTGATTCTTTTTATGAGCTCATAATTTTTTTTGACGAAAATAAATTATTTAAATTATATTTGTCTCATTCATAATTTTATTTTGCAATAAATATTTCAATAAAAATTAATATTAAAATTATAATGAATAAAAATAAAAATGAGATTTATGATTAATTATTTAGGGAATACTAGTTTAATGGTTTAAGTATTTAGGAGTTTAGGAGTTTAGTGATTTAAGTATTAAGGCATTTAGTAGTTTATATGTTTTATTTAAATAATGAAATAACAAAAAAATTATTTTTCAAATTTTTTATCAATTTTGAATGTTATAACCTTTATAAATATATTAATTTTTAAATTTTTTTCAAATGTGAATACAATATTTAGTTATAATAAACTTAATAATTATAAATCATGTAAATTAAAAATAAACAATTTTATTGATAGATATTAATAAACTAAATATAAATATAAATATAATAATGATCAAAAAATAAATTAATAAACTAATATTTATTGATAGATATTTATATATTATTTATAAATACTTAAACCTTTAAAGATTATTTAAATGTTTGAGTATTTAAGGGTTTTGGAGTTTTGGAGTTTAATGATTTAAGCATTTAGGCATTAGTAATATATAGGTTTTATATAAACAATAAAATAAAATAAAAATTATTTTTGTTATTTTATCTCATTTTTAAAGATAATAACCTTTAAAAATATAATAATTTTTAAATTATTTTGAAATGTAAATATAATATTTAGTTATAATAATCTTTATAATTATATATCTTGTAAATTCAATATAAACAATTTTATTGATAAATATTCTAATAACGATCAAAAAGTAAATTAATAATTTATTATTAATAAGATATATATCAATTAAAATATAATTATAAAATCTAAAATGATTTAAAAGCAAAGCAAAATATATTACTATATAATAATTTTTTGTTTAGATATTTTATTTTCTTTTAAAAAGATTATCTATAATTTTTTGATGAAAAATAATTTATATAAATTATATTTGTCTTACTCAATATATTTTGTAATTAATATTTATATATAAATAAACAAATAAATAATAAAATTGAATATTTATAATTATAATGAAAAAAAAATAAGATTTATTATTTATTATTTAGGGATACTGGTTTAATTTAAATTAGATCTGTCTCACTAATAATTTATTTTGTAATTAATATTTCTATAAAAATAAAGTGATAAATAATTAAAATAAAAATTTAAATTTATACTAAATAAAAATTAATATGATATTTATTATTTATTATTAATGTATACCAGTTTAATGGTTTATGTATTTAAAGGGTTTGTCGTTTAGGAGTTTAGCAATTTATGTTGTTAGGCTTTTAGTGGTTTATAGGTTTTTTTAAAAAAAATAAAATAACAAAAAAAAATTCCAATAATTTTTTATCATTTTCATAGGTTATAACATTTGAAAATATAATAAAATTTAAATTTTTTTGAAATTTTAATATAATATTTTGTTATAATAATATTAATAATTATATGTCATATAAATTTAATATAAATAATTTTCTTGATAGATAATATAATAATGATCAAAAATTAAATTTATAAACTATTAATATTAAGATAGATATTAATTAAAAAATATTTACAAAACCCAAATTGATTCAAAATTAAAGTAACTTATATTACTTGATAATAATTTTTAATTTTTAATTTTTAAATTTATACTTCTTTTATAAACATATATTTATATTATGTAATTATATTTATATTAACTAGTATTTAACAGTTTAATGGTTTTTGTATTTAGGCATTATAGTGTTTAAGAGTTTAGTGATTTAACTTTATATGCATTTAGTAGGGCTACTCACGGGACTCGAAGAAGTCACGACCCGACCTGAAGTCTTGTCCCGAAAGCATCGGGACTGAGAAAATCTGTTGACTTTAACTTTTCCCATCCCATTCTCTCACGTATTTTTTCTTTTGGGATGGTTCTGGATCTTAAGCAATATCCATCCCGAGAACCATCCCATCCTAAAAAACTGATACTAGAACTAGGAATATATATATATATATCATGAAGATACCACCAATTTCACTACTTCCCATCCAATTCCGATGCACCTATTGCTGTTCCAAAGAGTTCCAGGCCACCTCATGCTATTCAAGTCGTGTTCAGTTAGGTCCAGCCCTTGTTCGTCGCACTTCTAGTTGCCTCCACAGTGTCTTCGATCCCACCAGCCTTTTGGTTTGTTTTTCTGACGAGAATTGAGTGATTAATTAGTATTATTATGTGTCTCAGTCAGTTTTGTTGAGCAATAGTTGTGGTGTTGTGGTTTGGCCGAATGAGTGGGCTGAATGTATTACTGTCAGTTTTGTAGAGCTTGTTGTTTGAAATATTTATATGTATTTATGCTTAACATATCATATTAATTAATGGCAATGCAGATGGCACAATCCAGCGGTAAACGAAAAATATAATAAATTGAAGATGATCACATCTCAAATGATAAAAGTACTGGTAAATCCAATCATCATCCTTTCATGAACCCTCATATTGTTACGACAGGTTATTCAATTCCAATAGTAAAAGAAAGTCAAAGTATATTTAAACCTCAAGCTCATAAAAAGTATAAGTCTACTGCTTGGGAAACTTCTGAGATATTAGTTGATTCAGAGCGAAATGAAACTTGTAGGGCAGCTTGTATATGGTGTAGGAAAGAATACTTGGCAAAAAGTGATCAAGATACTTCGGGTTTATAAAAATACTTGAGAAAGACTTGTAGTAAATTTCCACACAAAAAAGAATTAATAGAAGCTCACAAAGGTAAAGACAGATCACAATCTTTGTTGAGTTTCACTAAAGGTACTAGTTCAACGGATAACAAATTAACTTGTTGGCAATTTGATCAACAACTATTTAGGGAGGCTTTGGTGAAAATGATCATAACAGATGAATTGCCTTTTTGTTTTGTTGAGAGGGAGGAGTTTAAAGAGTTTTGTGAAGTTAGTGTGCCTCAATTTAAAATTCCCTCTAGACACTCTATATTGAGGGATTGTTTTACTTTGTTTGTGAAGGAAAAGAAGAAATTATTTGATAGCATATCATCTCATTATTGTAAAGTTTCATTGACTACCGACACTTGGACTAGCATTCAAAATTTGTCTTATATATGTTTGACTGTTCATTTCATTGATTCTTAATGGAATATGCATAAAGGGCTTTTGAACTTTTGTGTAATTAAAAGTCATTCTTGAGTTAATATTAGAAATGATATTGAGTTTTGCATGAATGAATTGGGTTTAAGAAAGTCGATATTCATTACTGTTGACAATGCATCAAATAATGATGTTGTAGTTGAAAAAATGAAAAAAAGGCTTGTGAAGAAAAGTATTGTACCTTTGAGAGGTGAGCATTTTCATATGAGATGTTGTGCTCATATCCTAAACTTAATTGTCAGAGATTGCCTTGCAGTAGTTGAGGGTGCTATTCAATAAATTAGAGGAGTGATGAAATATTCGAGGAGCAGTACTAAAATATTAGATATGTTTAAGTTATGTGTTGAAGAAGCAAACTTGACATATAGATCTTAATTGCAATTAGATTGTCCTACAAGATGGAATTCAACTTATTTGATGCTACAAACTGATATAAAATATCAAAAAGAATTTAATAAGTTGGAGGACAAAGATAAAAGCTTTTTGGAGGAGTTTGGTTCAAACGTTCCAACTGAGAGAGACTGAACAAACCCCAAAATTTTGGCTCGTTTCTTGAAAACTTTTAATGAGTTAACTTCTAAATTTTCTGGCTCATAATATTCTACCTCTAGTGTTATTTTCATGAGATTATTCAAATTTTGAAAAAAATTGAGCTTTGTGAAAATAGTAGAGATACATTGGTGTCTGAAATGGGTATGAAAATGAGGCATAAATTCAATAAATATTAGGGTTCTCTTCAGTCAACAAATATTATGCTTTTTGTAGCAGTAGTGCTGGATCCTAGATATAAGCTCAAATATTTCAAAGTTAAGTACAATTAGTATTATGGAGAGGAATTGGCTAAAAATTTGGTGAAAAGGGTTATAAATGTTTTAAATGAGATGATGGATGTTTATAAAGATTTAAATGAAGATGAATCAAAAGAAGTTGATTTCTCTTCTACAGTGTTGAAGAAAAATAATGATTTCTTTGATGGTAGTGATACTTATGTTTATGATTTTTTTGTTGAATTGGAGAAAGAACAAGAAGTTGCACCTTTGGAAGGGTTGGATATGTACTTGGAGGACAAACTTGAAAAAAATAGAATTGATTTTGATTTTCTAAACTAGTGGAAGGTAAATGAGGTTAGGTATCCTTCTTTTGAAAATGTAGCAAGCGATGTATTTGCTATCCAAGCATCTACTGGGGCCTACGAATCTACATTTAGCATTGGGGGGAGAACATTAGATAAATTTAGGAGTTCTTTAACACCTATTACAGCTGAAGTTCTCATATGTCTACAAGATTGGTTGAGAAGCTCATACAAACGTATTGAAATTGAAGAATTAGTTCAAGAGATTGATGATAATGAATCAGGTTAGTATACAAATCTTGTAAATTTTAATTTCACTTTTGCTTATTTTATTAATTCAATTTTAAAAAAATATGGTTCAATTATAATTTTTAGAGGGGTCACAAGATCCAAATATTCTTCCAACTATAGTTGGCCAACTAAATTTTCATTGGGTGTATTAAATTTTATAAGGTAATATTTTGTTTTTTTATTACTCTTTCATCTTAGAAATTTATGTCTACAATATTAACACATTTTCATCATTGGTTGTCCTTCTACAGTGGAGGAAGAAAAGGGAGGAGTTGTAGAAGAGATAATTAATTGGGTTTGGATATTCCTTGTTGTTCTGGGACGGACCTTTGAAATGATTATTATCATGGTTGTTATTAGTTGTATTTTTTTTGTTATATAAAGCTGCCTAATTTTAGCGATTACTTAAGTAGTAATTGATGCAACCAATGTTTGTGGTCATATTTAGCTATTCCTTAATATTTTGAGTAATTGTTTAAAAAATGTAGTATTTCTATTATGGTTAACTTTCTTTTGGCTGAACAAAGCCGACTTATGAAAAAACAAAGAACCAAATTAAGCATACATCTCGGTCCTGTTCTATTTAACATTTCTATCCTTTTCTACACATCAAAACATTTGACAAGGTAATGGAATTTGTTTGCGGTATTCAGCCTATTTGACAAAAAATAATTGGCCGAATTTGAGTTTGAAAGATACATAATTAAGGAATGATAAATGGTACAACAAAAGGTTTCGATATGAACTAACTTGGCCGGTTTGAAGAAAATAAATTAAAAAAAATGTCCGAACTCCATTCCATCCCCGAATCGTTATCTCCTACCAAAATCCCTGATCTCCATCCCGTCCCATCCAATATTTTCAAACTATGGGATGAGTCAGGATCTTCAAAAAAATCTCCGAACTATGGGAATGGACTGGAGATTTGTAATCCCCATCCCGTCCTGTCCCGTCCCTTGAGCACCCCTAGCATTTAGTGGTTTATAGGTTTTATTTTAAAAATAAAATAACAAAATATTTATTTTTATTATTTTTTGATATCTTCAAAGGTTATAACCTTTGAAAATTTAATAATTTTTAAATTTTTTTCAAATGTGAATACAATATTTAGTTATACTAATCATTATATTTATATATTATATAAATTCAATATAAACAATTTTATTGATAAATATTCTAATAATAATCAAAAAATAAATTAATAATCCATTAAAAATAAGATAGGTATTAATTAAAATATAATTACAAAACTTAAAATGATTGAGAAGCAAAGAAAAATATATTACTATATAATAAATTTTTGTTTTTGAATTTTTTTTTATTAAGTTTGTCTATATTTTTTTGATTAAAAATAATTTATATAAATTATATTTGTTTAACTCATAATTTATTTTGTAATTAATATTTTTATATAAATAAACAAATAAATAATTAAAATGAATATTTAAAATTATATTAGAAAAATGAGATTTATTTTTTTTATTTTTTATTTAGGGATACCGGTTTAATTTAAATTAGATCTGTCTCACTAATAATTTATTTTGTAATTAATATTTCAATAAAAATAAACTAATAAATAATTAAAATAAAAATTTAAAATTATACTAAATAAAAATTAAAATGAGATTTATGAATTATTATTAATGTATACTAGTTTAATAATTTAAGTATTTACAAGTATTTTCATATATGACTTTAGCGATTTATGTTTTTAGGAATTTAGTGGTTTATAGGTTTTTTAATTTAATAATGAAATAAACAAAAAAATATTTTTGATATTTTTTAACATTTTCTAAGGTTATAACCTTTAAAAATATAATTATTTTAAAATTTTTAAAAATGTGAATACAATATTTAGTAATAATAATCATTATAATTATATATACTATAAACTAAATATAAAAATTTTATTGATAGATATGATATCAATTATCAAAAAATAAATTAATATAATTATTATTAATATGATAGATATAAATTAAAATATAATTATAAAACCTAAAAATATTCAAAATCCAAGTAAAATTTAATACTAAATAATAATTTTTTTTAGTTTTTTTCTTTTTTTTATAATCTATTATTTTTTCTTGATGATAAATAAATTATTAAAATTATATTTGTATCAATCATAATTTATTTTGTAATTAGTTTTTTAATAAATTATTTAAATAATATTTAAGGTTTACGAATTTAAAGGTTTAAGTATTTAGGGGCTTTTGTGTTTAGGAGTTTAGAGGTTTACGTGTTTAGGCATTTAGTGATTTATAAGTTTTATTTAATCAATGATATTACAAAAAATTTATTTTTATTATTTTTTTAATTTTAGAAGGTTATAACCTTTGAAAATATAATAATTTTTAAATTTTTTTAAGATGTAAATATAATATTTAGTTATAATAATCTTAATAATTATAAGTCATTTAAATTCAATATAAATAATAACATTGCTGAATATTATAATGATCAAAAAAAAATTAATAAACTATTATTAATAAGATAGATATTATTTAAAATATAGTTGCAAAATCTAAATTTATTCAAAATCAAAGTAAAATATATTACTTAATAATAATTTTTTTAATGTTTTGCTTTTTTTATAACTTTATATTTTTGTTATTATAAATAAATTATTTAAATTAATTTATCTTACTCATAATTTATTTTGTAATTTATAATTCTATAATAATAAACTAATATATAATTAAAATGAATCTTTAAAATTATAATGAATACAAATAAAATTGAGATTTATTATTTATTATTCAGGATATACCCGTTTAATGGTTTAAGTATTTAGTTTTTTTGTGGATTAGGAGTTTAGTGATTAAATTGTTTAGACCTTTAGTGATTTATAGTTTTTATTTAAAGGATGAAAAAAAAAATTAATTTTTTGATTTTTTTTTAATTCTTGAAAGTTATAACCTTTGAAAATATAATAATTTTTAATTCTTTTTAAATGTGAATATAATATTTAGTTATAATAATCTTAATAATTATATATAATGTAAACGCAATATAAATAATTTTATTGATAGATATTATAATAATGATCAATAAATAAATTAATAAACAATTATTAATAAGAATGATATAAATTAAAATATAATTGCATAATCTAAAATGATTAAAAATCAAAATAAAATATATTACTAAATAATAAATTTTTGTTTGTAAAATTTTGACTCTTTTTATAAGCATATATCTTTTTTTTTTGATGAAAAATAAATTATTTAAATTAGATCTCTCTCACTTATAATTTATGTTGTAATTAATATTTCTATAAAAATAAACTTATAAATAATTAATATAAAAATTTAAAATTATACTTAATAAAAATTAAATTGAGATTTATGATTTTTTATTAATCTACACATGTTTAAAATTTTAAGAATTTAGAGGTTTTGTCATTTAAGAGTTTAGCAATTTATGTTTTTAGGCATTTAGTGGTTTATAGGTTTTATTTAAACAATAAAATAACAAAAAAAAATTTGTAATTTTTTCTAATTTTCATAGGTTATTACCTTTGAAAATATAATAATATTTAAAATTTTTTGAAATGTGAATACAATATTTAGTTATAATAATATTAATAATATATATCATATAAACTCAATATAAAGAATTTTATTGATAGATAATATAATAATGATCAAAATTTAAAATAATAAACTATTAATAAAAAGATTGATATTGATTAAATAATATTTACAAAACCCAAATTGATTCAGAATTAAAGTAAAAGATATTACTTGATAATAATTTTTAATTTTTAAATTTTTACTTCTTTTATAATCATATATATTTTTTGATTAAAAATAAATTAATTAAAATATATATGTCGCTCTCATAATTAATTTTGTAATAAATATTTCTATAAAAATAATCTAATAAATAATTATATGAATATTTAAAATTATAATAAATAGAAATAAAAATTAGATTTATTAATTATTATGTATTATATAGCGGTTTAATGGTTTATGTATTTAGGCACGGGCCTTAGGAGTTTACTAATTTTACTGTGTATGCATTTTGTGGTTTATAGGTTTTATTTAAAAATTAAAATAACAAAATATTTATTTTTATTATTTTTTGATATTTGCAAAGGTTATAACATTTGAAAATATAATAATTTTTAAATTATTTTCAAATGTGTATTCAATATTTAGTTATAATAAATACATTATATTTATATATCATATAAATTCAATATAAACAATATTATTGATAAATATTCTAAAAATGATCAAACAATAAATTAATAATCTATTATTAATAAGATATATATCAATTAAAATATAATATAAAAACATAAAATGATTCAGAAGAAATCAAAATATATTACTATAAAATAATTTGTTGTTTTGAAATTTTTTATTCTTTTAAAAAGTTTATCCATATTTTTTTGATGAAAATTAATATATATAAATTATATTTGTCTAACTCAATTTATTATTTAATTAATATTTATATAAAAATAAACAAATAAATAATTAAAATGAATATTTAAAATTATAATGAAAAACATAATATTGAGATTTATTCTTTATTATCCAGTCTAATTTAAATTAGATCTGTCTCACTAATAATTTATTTTGTAATTATTATTTCTATAAAAATAAAACTGATAAAATAATTAAAATAAAAATTTAAAATTATACTGAATAAAATTAATGAGATTTATGAATTTTTCGTAATGTATACCAGTTTAATATTTTAAGTATTTAGAGATTTTTTTCGTTTATGACTTTAGCAGTTTAAGTTTCTATGCATTAGTGGTTTATCAATTTTATTTAAACAATGAAATAACAAAAAAATTATTTTGATATTTTTTCACATTTTCAAAGGTTATAACCTTTGAAAAAGTAATAATTTTAAAATTGTTTAAAAATATGAATACAATATATAGCAATAATAATCATTATAATTATATATAATATAAACTAAATATAAACAATTTTATTTATAGATATGATATCAATTATCAAAATATAAATTAATATGTTATTATTAATATGATAGTTATAAATTAAAATATAATTGCAAAACCTAAAATATTCAAAATCCAAGTAAAATTTATCACTAAATTATAATTTTTTTTTAGTTTTTGCTTTTTTTATACTCTTATATATTTTTTTGATGATAAATAAATTATTTAAATTATATTTTTATCACTCATATTTTATTTTGTAATTAATATTTTAATACATTATTTAAATTATATTTTAGTTTTAGGAGTTCAAAGGTTTAAGTATTTAGGGGCCTTTGTGTTTAGGAGTTTAGAGGATTAAGTGTTTAGGCATTAAGTGGTTTATAAGTTTTATTTAACAAAGTTATAACAAAAGATTTATTTTTATTATTTTTTAAATTTTTGAAGGTTATAACCTTTGAAAATATAATATATTTTTAAATTTTTTAATGTAATATAATATTTAGTTATAATAATCTTAATAATTATATGTCATTTAAAATTCAATATAAATAATTAAATTCCTAGATATTATAATAATGATCAAAAAAAATTTAATAAACTATTATTAATAAGATAGATATTATTTAAAATATATTTACAAAATCTAAATTTTTTCAAAATCAAAGTAAAATATTTTTACTTAATAATAATTTTTTAAGTTTTCCTTTTTTTATAACTTTATATTTGTTGTTATTATAAATAAATTATTTAAATTAATTTGTCTTACTCATAATTTATTTTGTAAATTTATAATTCTATAATAATACAACTAACTAAATAATTAAAATAATTATTTAAAATTATAATGAATACAAATAAAATTGAGATTATTTTTTATTATTCAGGATATATAGGTTCATGGTTTAAGTATTTAGGTATTTTTGAATTTAGGAGTTTAGTGATTTAAGTGTTTAGACTTTTTACAGATTTATAGTTATTATATAATGAATTAAAAACAAAAAAAATTAAATTTTTGAATTTTTTGTAATTTTTGAAGGTTGTAACTTTTGAAATATAATAATTTTTAATTTTTTAAATGTGAATTATAATATTTAGTTATAATAATCTTAATAATTATATATAATGTAAACTAAATATAAATAATTTTTATTAAT
>JAREIK010014253.1:0-21312 GCA_029783825.1 Sapria himalayana
ACTCACCCTTTGTTATTAGCAGGAAGAATGGAAGAAAGAAGAAAAATACAGACAATAAGTGGAATAAAAGTGCAGTCAATTGGCAGAGCAGACATGAACGTAACTGGCTGAGTCCATTGGATACAGTTCTGAGGGAGCACCGTCCTAGCTGGTAGGGTTCCGCGACTTCAATGAGAATTGAAGGAATTTGATGCAGGATCGCGACAGTAAAGTACCAGAATAGCAGCCGAAGGGTAACCAGGAGCTAAGAGAACGACGTCGCGACAGCATACGTGAGGTCCGCGACAAACAGAAGCAACCTTGAAGCTAATGAGGGGTCTGGACTGAGGAAGCTGTTGGAACTCAAGCTGATGTCGCGACACAGACGACCGAGGTCGCGACATCAAGGAACCAACTAGTTCAACCTGCAGAGCCATGAAATGATGTCGCGACAAGCAATTAATGTCCGCGACACAAGAACAACTTGGTCAAGCTAGCAGGAACTTGATGCCGAGGTCGTGACATCAAAAGAGGACACCCGTTCAAGGAAACAGTACCAGGAGCTGATGTCGCGACAAGATATTGATGTCGCGACATCATAACAACCAGTGGAAGGGTGCAGGAGACTTGAGCCCATGTCGCGACAACATCCTGATGTCGCGACATCAGGAACAACCAATGAAGACTGCAAAGGACTAGAATGGATGTCGCGACAAGGCCATGATGTCGCGACATCACAAGCGATCAACTGAAACCTGCAAGGGCATAAGATTGGTGTCGTGACAACATGAACGACCAGTTCATAGGATGCAGAACTTTAAGTCAATGTCGCGACATGAGTTCGATGTCGCGACAAGAGAACTGAGGTCGCAACTGGAACAGTAACTTGGGCCTGGCTACTCTGAAATCCACAGCAGGTTATATTGGGATTAGGGCCCAACTGAAAAACCCTATAAATACGCAGCTACCCAGAATAGTAAAGCAAGTCGGAGGCGCATCAAAGGAGAGATCTGGGTAGCCTAGGCTTCACTTTTATTTTCTTTTATTTTCTTTTCTTTTCTTTTCTTTCTTTTCTTTCTTTTCGTCATTTTAGAGCAGATTTTTGTCTCGTTTTTTTTTCGTTTTATTTTCTGGATCTGAATGTTATCGTTTTGCTGAAGCTGAATACAGAATTCAATTTCTTTTCAAATTACTACCTGGAATGCATTGAAGTTCAGACAAAATTCTGGGATTCGATTATTTCAGTTTCGAATTGCAGTTATTCTTTTGATCAGAAGAATGCTGTCTCGTGTGATTCAGTAATTGAGGAACCCAGCTTCCATTTAGTGAACGTTGTAGTCAGAATTGATCTTTCCTGTAGTAATTTCTAACATCTTGTTCATTTCGGTTTACGAATTTACTTCAGATTATGGGTTTATTGATTTTGGATCTGAATATCAGTTTACTATACCCGTTAAGAATTGCGTCATTACTCTGATTTCAAGGAGGTCCTCTGAGTGACACAGGGAAGACAATCCTGGGAGTAATGTACATTTCTTTGAAGGTATACTAACCTGCTATTAGGGATCCTCTGAGCTTTGCAAGTTCACTTAGATAAATCCTCTTCTCACTTGAAGTCAAGAACGAGTTGAGCGACTTATCTATTTAAACAAGCAGAGAGTTCACCTCAATTCGGATAGTGAGGCCAATCCCGTGTTAGCTGAGATCTAATCAAGGAAAGGTTGATCTATTCTAATTTCGAGGAAGAGTAATTTGGAAGTTGTATATCCTTGCTTGACCGATAACTTGGGAGCTAAGGTGTACAGTCCATAAAATGGGTATGAAGTATTGCAAAAGAAAAATACCCAGCTTAAGGAAGTTCTTGTTAAAAGTAGTTATCTCGTTCCCTGTAATTCGAGAGAATCAGGAAGAAGGAGATAGCGAAATGTGGAGTGTGGAGAGATCCAACTGCACTACAAATGCCTTGGACAGATTTTGAAACTTGAGATAATCAAGAAATTTATTCAGTATGAACTACAGGAATTGATCGTTCACTACAACTGTTTCTCTTGATGTGTCTTCCCTAAGATAACTGTTCAGTATTCATTTCTTTTCGTAGAAATTTATTTTCCTTCATTTGTTTTATATTCCGTCTATTTGAATGTTCATTTCTCTTTGAATTAGTTAATTTCCCAGCTTTCATGCTGGACACCCATATCAATTGATGGTCCAAATAGTATGAATTTCGAGTAGTCTGGGTAGTTGATGAAAAATTCTTGAGATCTCTGTGGGATCGATATCTGGACTTATGTCCATTTTATTACTTGTCGACCTGTGCACTTGCAGAATATCAGACCAAAACCAATAAATTGAAATTGATTTACTCTAAGAGATTTTTGGTTATTATAGTATGATGTCAACAAGTTGATGGCTCTATTGCCTGGGATTAGTTCATAGTCCTTTGGTAATAGTGTCATAAATTTGTATATGTATTCTGGTCTTATCAAGTTTTATGGTGATTTTGCCGGGGACTAGACAATAGTCCTTGGTAATAACGTCGTAAATTTGTATGTGTTCTTTGGTCTGTCACAAGTTTTATGGCGCCGTTGCCGGGGATCGAAGGGATTAAGTAATCAATATCCAGACGAAAGAAGGAAATACTACTTTGGACATTTTAAAGAAAAAGAACAAAAATAGCTTTTCAAGCAGGTGGCTATTTTTAGCTACTAACTTTAACAAACCATATTGAAAATGTTTGTTGACTAGGCTAATCCTATTGATCTGAGTGTACTTTGATTTCAGGAAGGCCTTGAATGCAGCCATGGGAGATAAAGGATTAGACGATGTAGCCAACCAGAAATGTGCAGCAAAAGTCCTCAAAGAGCATGACACTATGGAGAATTTATGGAATTCATTCATCCACAATAAATATTTAGCAATACAACAGCCAGCAATCAATGCTAATGATTTTGAGCTCAAACCAGCACTGATAACCATGGTTCAACAGAACCAATTCGCTGGTCATTCCACTGAGAATCCCAATGAACACTTGGGACGATTTCTGAGAATAGCAAATTCAATTAATTGAATGGTGTGAAGCCAGAAGTTATTCAGCTGCAGTTGTTCCCATTCTCTTTACGAGATATGGCTGCAACATGGTTTAACTCACTACCATATGAATCTGTTAACACATGGGAGGAGCTGATGAGAGCTTATTTCAGCAAATTCTTTACCCCATCCCTTCCTTCTGAACAAAGAAGGGAAATTACTAATTCCAAACATGGGGAAAGTGAGAACATGTATGCTGATAGGAAAGATCTTGCTGAATACAACATTAGCTCATTTGAATTTTCAGGGAGAAATGGCAGAGCTGAAGAGAGCAAAAGGAATGTGATGGACAAATTGTCAGCCATAGAGGCCAAGCTGGATGCATTGATACATTGGTTGAATGAAAGGAAGTCCAACTAAAAGCTAAAAACGAAGCAGAGTTGTGGAAAGAATGAAGATTGCACAGAAAGAAGAATCTCTAAAATCACATTCAGGACAGCTGATATAACATGACTGGAATAAAAAGGGGAGTCTCTCATTCCTTTCTCTATCTTTTATTTTAATTGCATTTGAGTTGAATAATTGTTAGGATTTTATATTTGAAGTAGCATGATTGCAAGTTTGGGGGAATTTATTTTTATCTTGCATGGAATGCTTAATTATTGAATATGAGAAATAATAGAATTGTCAATTTCCTGCATGATAAAAATAAATTGAGTTGTGGTTGTTTTGAGTAACATTGAATAACTGTAGATATTGCTGAAAATTGGACTGATTGTTGACCTGGGACACAACACGACGTTCGAGAGGGTTAACCAAGAATGTGGGAGTGTGAAGGAATAATAGTGGAAAGGACAGTCAAAAAGACAAAATTTAGTCATCACAGAAATTTAAGAATCAGAAGAACATTCAGGCCTGTCGTGACTAGATGTTTAAGGTCACAACATAAAAAAAGCTGAAGTCATGACATCCAGCAAATAATGTTTGATTTAACGGCCCAATAATGAATGTACTGTTCTTCAAGGGATAATGTCCTCACATTTGAACCCCAGTGTCTGGTCTCAGTTCAGGTCCATGGAACATAATGTCGCCCCAACTTTTCGATTTTGCGAGAATAAATGATAATAAAGGCAGAAACAGAAATCCAATTCTTGATCTACTCGATCTGTGGAATATTCTCAGTTTCAAAGAGCATAATCAGAGGAGAATTACGAAATTCAAGGAAGACGATCCAAATTCTCCATGAAATACCCAAAATCTTAGTTGAAAATATAAGAAGGGACATAAATCGATGAATCTCATTTAATCTTCCCATAGAGAATTGAAGGAAATCATAAATGACTTTGTTCTTCCCAAGAGACACAACTCACTATAAAAAGGATGGGAGAACAAGGAATTAGAAACAAGCAGAAAGAATGAAGAGAAGGGAGAATGAGAACGAAAGAAGCGTCCGAGGGGTGCAAACACTGTTTTATGGAATGAGTGGAGTCGGAAAACAAACCAATTCCACTGTGTGTTCCATAAAACGTGGTTTCATCCGGAGAGCGGTTGATGGGAAGGGAATATGGATTAGTTAGAATCCATCAACAAAGAAGCTCCAAAGAAAAAGGGAGAAGCAGCCCCAATTTGTTGAACGACCTTGTTAACGGTCGAATCACCCTTGGAGGAGCTCAAGGTCTGGTGAGCCAAATTTTGAAGCGGGGGCTGCAAACTTCTGGAGAAGATATAGGACTTTAGAATAGGAAATAGAGAGTTTTTCTTGAACTTAGTTACAGAAATGTTTGTAAATGAAACAGTTTGTACAACTTCAAATCTGTTTATTTGAATGAAAATTCTGTTAATTTACAAATTGGTTGATCATGATGTTTGAATTTTGTTTCTGTGCTAGTTTATTTTCTGATTGGGAATCAAAATAATACTTCTGTTCTGTTCAATTTATCTGAGAAGAATAGAGGCATGAATAAGGAAATTGGAACTAAGAATATTTACTGTTTTTGTTCAAGTTCAGTTTGTGGTTGAAAAATCGAGAAATTGGTTCTTTCTGATGTAACGAAATACTTGATAAAATTATTGTAAATATACAGTGAATAAACTCAAGTCTTGAAAGAAATAATACACCTCAGTCAACAACACCTTTGAAACTGTGTCTGAAATTAGGAAATCTTTCTGGGATTTCAAAAATCATAATCCATGGTCCTAGAACTTGTTAGATTATTGATCAAGGCGAAATTCTAGGTAAGACAACTGACAAGAGATGATGCAGGCCATCCTTGGAAAGTTTGAGCCATTTCAGCCATCCCTATTTATATGCTGCTGCATATACCTTAGTTCCAGAAATTGAGCCAAAACAAGCCTTATTCTCAAAAATAAACCAACAAGTTTACAAACCCATCCCAAAGAATCAACCCTCAAGGAGAACCTGTGATTACCAGAGATTTCAAAAAGAGAGGAAGAAACAAAGTTTGGGGGAGTTTAAATTTTGAGGAACTCAAGGAGAAAATACAGAAAAGGGACTGAAAAGAAAGAAATCTGAATCAGAAAATTATAGCAGAAAAGAAGGCTTGAGGGAATAGGTTTTTGTCTTGTGGCCTAACTCTCTAGAACAATTAAGTTCGTAGGGGTGTTTCAACACCTAGTACCCTAATACCAACTGGTATGGGAGTTACTAACCCAAAGTTTGCTAAGAGTGTTAGAAAGCCTAAATAGACAAAAACACAACACTATCCCTGAAGGGCGAAAAGAAAGAAATTCCCTCCGTTTTAATTACAAAAGATCATTGGGAGCATACAGTTTCGAATAGAGGAAAAATCAAGGTTGATGTCCTAAACATGAAGATTGGGGAAGTGTATCAAGGAAACCACAAGAAAGAAAGGACAGTGGTGAAATTCAGGGTAATCTTCACTTAAAAATTCCTTTCATCATACCCATTACCCAAGCCTAACATTACAAGCCTGAAAGACCTGATTGATCTTGAAGGTTGAATTTACCTATATTAGTGGAGATCAATATGAAAAACAAGCATATGGGACTTGAATAAACAGTTTAAGAAAACTCCCAGAAGATTTACTAAAACTAAGAAGAAGTGGAGAAGGATTGCTGACCTGCACACACACACAGAGTAAGACTTGATAAATAAACTGTTTAAATACATTAATTTATCAAGAAATTTTGTAATAAAGGTATACCATGCTTTATCCTTTCATCTGAAAACTGAAACTTGAATTAACAGTGATATCTTTTAGTTCTAGAAAGGTAGACAGATATAGGATGCAAAACAAAACAGAAAAATGTCCTTTTTGTTTGAGGACAAACAATTCTTTCTTTTTCTTTGCTTGAGGACAAGCAAAATTTTAAGTTTGGGGGAGTTTGATGAGCTTAAAAGTCATCTCTTTTTAGTCCATTTTTCTGTTTGATTTTCAGTTAAAATTGAATAATTAATATACAGAATTATGAAGAAACTCACCAATTTGTTATTAGCAGGTAGAATGGAAGAAAGAAGAAAAAGCAGTAGAAAAATGCAGAAATAAGTGGAATAAAAGTGCAGTCAATTGGCAGAGCAGAAATGAAAAGAACTGGCTGAGTCATTGATGCAGTTGTGGGTCTGCACAGTCCAGTTCTGAAGTCGTGACATCAAGAAGATTGAAGGAATTTGATGCAGGTCGCGACAGTAAGTACCAGATAAGCAGCCGAAGGGTAACCAGGAGCTAAGAGAACGACGTCGCGACAGCATCGTGAGGTCGCGACAACAGAAGCACCTTGAAGCTATGAGAGGTCTGGACTGATGAAGCTGCTGGAACTCAAGCTGATGTCGCGACAAGAGACCGAGGTCGCGACATCAGGAACCAACTAGTTAAACCTGCAGAGCCATAAAATGATGTCGCGACAAGCAATTAATGTCGCGACACCAAGAACAACTTGTTGAAGCTAGCAGGAACTTGATGCCGAGGTCGTGACATCAAAAGGGACACCCGTTCAAGGAAACAGTACCAGGAGCTGATGTCGCGACAAGATATTGATGTCGCGACATCATAACAACCAGTGGAAGGGTGCAGGAGACTTGAGCCCATGTCGCGACAACATCCTGATGTCGCGACATCAGGAACAACCAATGAAGACTGCAAAGGACTAGAATGGATGTCGCGACAAGGCCATGATGTCGCGACATCACAAGCGATCAACTGAAACCTGCAAGGGCATAAGATTGGTGTCGTGACAACATGAACGACCAGTTCATAGGATGCAGAACTTTAAGTCAATGTCGCGACATGAGTTCGATGTCGCGACAAGAGAACTGAGGTCGCAACTGGAACAGTAACTTGGGCCTGGCTACTCTGAAATCCACAGCAGGTTATATTGGGATTAGGGCCCAACTGAAAAACCCTATAAATACGCAGCTACCCAGAATAGTAAAGCAAGTCGGAGGCGCATCAAAGGAGAGATCTGGGTAGCCTAGGCTTCACTTTTATTTTCTTTTATTTTCTTTTCTTTTCTTTTCTTTTCTTTTCTTTTCTTTTCGTCATTTTAGAGCAGATTTTTGTCTCGTTTTTTTTTCGTTTTATTTTCTGGATCTGAATGTTATCGTTTTGCTGAAGCTGAATACAGAATTCAATTTCTTTTCAAATTACTACCTGGAATGCATTGAAGTTCAGACAAAATTCTGGGATTCGATTATTTCAGTTTCGAATTGCAGTTATTCTTTTGATCAGAAGAATGCTGTCTCGTGTGATTCAGTAATTGAGGAACCCAGCTTCCATTTAGTGAACGTTGTAGTCAGAATTGATCTTTCCTGTAGTAATTTCCAACATCTTGTTCATTTCGGTTTACGAATTTACTTCAGATTATGGGTTTATTGATTTTGGATCTGAATATCAGTTTACTATACCCGTTAAGAATTGCGTCATTACTCTGATTTCAAGGAGGTCCTCTGAGTGACACAGGGAAGACAATCCTGGGAGTAATGTACATTTCTTTGAAGGTATACTAACCTGCTATTAGGGATCCTCTGAGCTTTGCAAGTTCACTTAGATAAATCCTCTTCTCACTTGAAGTCAAGAACGAGTTGAGCGACTTATCTATTTAAACAAGCAGAGAGTTCACCTCAATTCGGATAGTGAGGCCAATCCCGTGTTAGCTGAGATCTAATCAAGGAAAGGTTGATCTATTCTAATTTCGAGGAAGAGTAATTTGGAAGTTGTATATCCTTGCTTGACCGATAACTTGGGAGCTAAGGTGTACAGTCCATAAAATGGGTATGAAGTATTGCAAAAGAAAAATACCCAGCTTAAGGAAGTTCTTGTTAAAAGTAGTTATCTCGTTCCCTGTAATTCGAGAGAATCAGGAAGAAGGAGATAACGAAATGTGGAGTGTGGAGAGATCCAACTGCACTACAAATGCCTTGGACAGATTTTGAAACTTGAGATAATCAAGAAATTTATTCAGTATGAACTACAGGAATTGATCGTTCACTACAACTGTTTCTCTTGATGTGTCTTCCTAAGATAACTGTTCAGTATTCATTTCTTTTCGTAGAAATTTATTTTCCTTCATTTGTTTTATATTCCGTCTATTTGAATGTTCATTTCTCTTTGAATTAGTTAATTTCCCAGCTTTCATGCTGGACACCCATATCAATTGATGGTCCAAATAGTATGAATTTCGAGTAGTCTGGGTAGTTGATGAAAAATTCTTGAGATCTCTGTGGGATCGATATCTGGACTTATGTCCATTTTATTACTTGTCGACCTGTGCACTTGCAGAATATCAGACCAAAACCAATAAATTGAAATTGATTTACTCTAAGAGATTTTTGGTTATTATAGTATGATGTCAACAAGTTGATGGCTCTATTGCCTGGGATTAGTTCATAGTCCTTTGGTAATAGTGTCATAAATTTGTATATGTATTCTGGTCTTATCAAGTTTTATGGTGATTTTGCCGGGGACTAGACAATAGTCCTTGGTAATAACGTCGTAAATTTGTATGTGTTCTTTGGTCTGTCACAAGTTTTATGGCGCCGTTGACCGGGGATCGAAGGGATAAAGTAATCAATATCCAGACAAAAGAAGGAAATACTAATTTTGACATTTTAAAAAAAAAACAAAAAAAAAAAACAAAAATAGCGTTTCATGCGGTGACTCTTTTAGCCACTGACCTTTAACAACAAATTGAAAATATTTGTTGACCAGACTAATCCTGTTAATGTTAGTATGTTTTGTTTTCAGGAACAAAAGTTTAATGCATAGGAAACAGAATACGGATCTGATTCCAGCAGATACAGAATTAGAGAAAACACTTCGAAGCTTGAGGAAGATAAAGAAGGCAGAAAACTCCACCATGGCAGATGAAAGACAGGAACAGAATGACGAGCATAGAGAAGCAGTTAGAAGACCTCCAATCACAGATACAATGGAAGACTTCTGGAGACCAATTATTCAGGATGAATACTCTGCGATCAGACAACCTGCAGTTGAGGCCAATAATTTTGAACTGAAGCCAGCACTAATCACAATGGTTCAGCAGCATCAGTTTACTGGCCATCCCACTGAGGACCCAAACGAGCATCTGGGAAGATTTCTCAGGATGGCTAATACAGTAAAGTTAAATGGGGTTAGACCAGAAGTCATTAACTGCATCTGTTCCCATTCTCTCTAAGGGATACAGCAGCTACATGGTACGAGTCTTTACCATATGGGTCTGTTGACAGTTGGGAGGAGCTGGTAGAGGCCTACTTATGTAGATTCTTTCCACCGTCACTCACCTCCGAGAGAAGGAGAGAGATCATAGTGTTCCAGCAGGGAGAAGATGAAAGCCTCTACGTGGCTTGGGAAAGATTTAAGCGGTTGCTGAAAAGATGTCCAATGCATGGGATAGACTTGAAGACTCAAATGGACATTGTATATCATGCCTTAAATGATATATCAAAAGGAATCATTGATGCTTCATGCTGCGGAGCATTCAAACGTAAAAGTGCTGAGGAGGCAAGGGATCTGATCGAGGACCTGGCCAAATGCAATATGAAAACTCCTTCTGAGTTTTCAAAGGAAACAACAGAGGAAAGGGAATTCTGGAACTGAGCAAGATGACAGCCATGGAGGCCAAGTTGGACGCCATTATGCATCGAATGGACAAGCAAGAAAAGAAGACATACACTGCCCATGAGATAGGAGCAGTCGAAAGAGAATTATTGAAGGGAAGTGCTGAGAGAGCAGCAGATGAACAATTTTATGATGCTGAAGAGGTTAAGTATTTGGGTGAGCCAAGAAACTACCATTTCAAACCCAATACTAACCTACCAACACATTATCATCCGGGATTGAGGAACCATGAGAACTTCTCATATGGTGGAGGGGCTTCACAAGGCCCAAGGCAAGTACATAACCCCCCACAGGGTTATCAACAGCCACCAAGATTCCAGCAGCAGCAGCAAGGAAATGAACACAGGAACGAATACCAAGGTCAGAGGAGGGACCCTATCTTTTGAAGAGCAGATGCTGCAGTTCATGGGGGATAATAAGAATTGTTGAACCTCCATGAACAGAAGTTCACAGAATTGGGAGCAACTGCTACCAATTTTCAAGTTTTCCAGAACACTACCAATGCAACCTTAAAAAACCTGGAGACTCAAGTAGGGCAACTGGCCCTAACCCTGCAGAGCCAGAAGAAAGACGCCTTCCCAAGCGACACCAAGAAAAATCCCAAAGATTGCATGGCTGTGCAGCTGAGGAGTGGGAAGGAGTTAGAGATGATGAAAGAAAAAAATGACAGCAACGAGGAAAAAGACAGCCCAGAAAAGGAAGAAGAACTGGAGAAAAAGAAGGAAAGAGTGGACCGGAAGGACATCCAAGGCTCTAGACCTGCAGTGCCTTTCCCACAGCGACTGCAGAAATCAAAAATAGAAGAGCAATTTGCTAAGTTTTTGAAAACCTTCCAGAAGCTAGAGATCAGTATGCCCTTTACTGAAGTAGTGACTCAGATGCCACTCTACGCAAAATTCCTTAAAGACATTCTGAGCAAGAAGAGAAAGATCGTAGAAGAAGGGATTGTGAATCTCACTGCCACTTGCAGTGCCTTGATGAAAAAAGAATTGCCAGAAAAGATGAAGGATCCAGGGAGTTTTACAATTCCTTGCATAATAGAAGGAGTTGAAATCCAGAAAGCTCTCTGTGACTCAGGAGCTAGTATCAATTTGATGCCTCTTTCTGTTGCCAAACAATTAAGTTTGGGGGAGCTACTTCCTACCACCATTACTCTTCAAATGGCAGACAGATCGATGGTAAAACCGGAAGGAGTCTTGGAAGATGTGCTGGTCACTGTTGGAAATTTGTTTTTCCAGTGGATTTCATCATTCTAGACATGGAGGAAGATTCACAAGTACCCCTTCTGTTGGGAAGACCATTCTTAGCTACTGGAGCTGCTCTGATCGACATGCAAAAAGGAGTTCTTACCTTGAGGGTTGGAGAAGAAGCTGCTGCTTTCAACTTGATCCAGGGCATACAGAATATAGACATAGACAGAGAAAATTTCAATGTAGTTGATGAAGTCTATAACCTCAACCCTGATGTTCAAAATGATTGTAATGATCAAATTTTTATCAATGAAAAAGAGATGAATTTCCAGTATATCGAAGATGATTACTCTGATTACCCATACAATGGTTTTCATTCTATAGAAACTGTGATGAGCATGACGCAAAGAAGAGATGAACAAGAGGTAAGTAATGAAAAGAGGTAAGTATGAAAAAGAGGAAATTCAACAAGAAACCAGTGAAGAAGGGCTTGTGTTGAAAGAACTGCCAAGTCATTTGAAGTATGTTTACTTAGAACCACCCCAGAGAAAACCAGTGATTATCTCTGCTAGACTGAGTGATGAGGAGGAACAGCAATTAATGCAGATCTTGAAGAAACATAAAGAGTCTATAGCTTGGTCCATTGAAGAATTGAAGGGTATCAGTCCATCTATTTGCATGCACAAAATTCTGCTGGAAGAAACTTCAAGGCCAACTGTAGAACATCAAAGGAGACTGAATCCCGTAATGAAGGAAGTAGTCAAGAAAGAGGTACTCAAATTGCTGAATGCTGGTTTCATCTATGCAATCTCAGACAGTCCTTGGGTGAGTCCAGTCCATGTGGTTCCAAAGAAGGGTGGATTTACTGTGATCCGCAATGAGAAAAATGAATTGATTCCAACAAGAACAGTTACAGGATGGAGGGTATGTATTGATTACAGGAAGTTGAATGCAGCAACCAGAAAAGATCATTTCCCCTTGCCTTTCATTGATCAGATGTTGGACAGGTTAGCAGGACACCCTCACTTTTGTTTTCTGGATGGGTACTCAGGATACAATCAGATTGCAATTGCACCCGAGGATCAGGAGAAGACCACATTCACATGCCCCTATGGTACCTTTGCCTTCAGAAGGATGCCATTTGGGCTATGTAATGCTCCAGCTACATTCCAGAGGTGTATGATGTCTATATTCTCAGATTTGGTTGAAGAAGTGATGGAAATTTTCATGGATGACTTCACTGTGTATGGATCCAGCTTTGATCAATGTTTAAACAATCTGGAAACAGTACTTCAAAGATGCCAAGACAAACAGTTAGCATTGAATTGGGAAAAATGCATTTTATGGTGACGGAAGGTATTGTTCTTGGGCATAAAATTTCTGCCACAGGACTAGAAGTAGACCAATCCAAGGTATCCATTATCAAAACTCTTGCACCACCTACCACAGTAAAAGGAGTAAGAAGCTTCTTGGGGCATGCTGGATTTTACAGGAGATTCATCAAAGACTTTTCAAAAATAGCCAGACCACTATGCAGATTACTGGAAAAAGATACGAGGTTCAATTTTGATGACTCATGCAAGGATGCTTTTGAAGAAATCAAAATCAGATTGGTACAAGCACCTATAATGGTTGCACCAGAATGGGATCAAGGGATTTGAAATAATGTGTGATGCTAGTGATTTTGCCATGGGAGCTGTGTTGGGGCAAAGAAAAGAAAAAATATTCAGGGCCATATACTATGCTAGTAAAACCTTCAATGAAGCACAAGAGAACTACTCAACAACTGAAAAGGAGATGCTGGCTATAGTATTTGCTTGTGAAAAATTTAGGCAATACATTTTAGGATCCCATGTGGTGATTCACACTGATCATGCAGCAATCAAATACTTGATGTCAAAAAAGGAAGCTAAGCCAAGATTGATAAGGTGGGTGCTGCTGTTGCAGGAGTTTGATTTAGAAATCAAGGATAAAAAGGGATGTGACAATGTGATAGCTGATCACTTGTCAAGAGTAGAAAGAAGCACAGAAGAGGAGGAGAAGGTAATATTAACAGAGAATTTCCCAGATGAGCAACTGTTTAAGGTTTCCTGTCAACTTCCATGGTATGCCGACATTGTGAACTATTTAGCTTGTGGAGTAGTTCCTTCGGAATTCACTTCCCAACAGAAGAGGAAACTCAGAACTGACAGCAGGTATTATATTTGGGATGATCCACTTTTATTTAAAAGAGGTGCTGATATGATAATAAGAAAATGTGTGCCAGAAAATGAACAAGGAAAAATTCTGGATGAATGCCATGCATCACCTTATGGGGGGCACTTTTCAGGAGAAAGAACAGCTCATAAAATACTCCAATCTGGATTTTATTGGCCCACGCTTTTCAGAGATTGTACTGAATGGGTCAAGTTATGTGACAGATGCCAGAAGATGGGAAATATCAGCAGCAGAAATGAAATGCCCCTAAGAAGTATTATGGTGGTGCAATTATTTGATGTATGGGGGATGGATTTTATGGGACCATTCCCACCATCATTTGGGAATCTGTACATACTGCTAGCAGTTGATTACGTTTCCAAATGGGTGGAGGCAGTGGCTTGTTCTAGAAATGATGCTAATACAGTTATGAGCTTCTTGCAAAAGAATATCTTGAGCAGATTTGGAACACCCAGGACTATCATCAGTGATGGGGGAAGCCATTTTGCAAACAAGATATTTGCAAAACTCATGAGCAGGTATGGGATCAAACATATAATGAGTCTAGCGTATCATCCCCAGACCAATGGACAAGCAGAAATTTCCAACAGGGAGATTAAAAGAATACTTGAAAAGGCAGTGAGTCCAAACAGGAAGGATTGGTCTTCAAAACTTGATGATGCACTGTGGGCTTACAGGACTGCATACAAAACTCCCATTGGAATGTCCCCATACAGAATTGTATTCGGAAAACCATGTCACCTACCTCTGGAATTAGAATACAAGGCAATGTGGGCCATCAAGAAGTTGAATTTCGATTTCAAAACTGCAAAGGAAGAGAGGTTGCTCCAGCTGTCTGAATTGGAAGAACTGAGAAATGAAGCCTATGATAATGCCACCATCTACAAGGATAAGACAAAGAAATGGCATGATCAAAGGATCCTAAGGAAGGAGTTCAGAGCAGGGGAAAAAGTTCTACTGTTTAATTCTAGACTGAAGTTGTTTCCAGGGAAGTTAAAATCCAAATGGGGTGGACCATACACAGTGGTGTCAAGTAATACATTTGGAGCAGTGACATTAAGGGCAGATACTGGAGAAGAATTCCGAGTAAATGGACAAAGACTTAAGCACTATTTAAGCAGAGAGGAAGGAATGAAAGATCTTCAGCAGGATCTCCAAAAAGAAGAAGGAACACAACAACAAGTCCAGCTAAGGACTCAAAACTGAGCAGCTGATGGGAGGCAACCCATAGGAAATCTGACTTTCTAATTTTATATATGAATTTTAGTTAGAATTCGTGTTGATTTATTAGCAATTAATACAAGACTTGTTTTAGTTTGATGTAATCAATTCTGTCAGTATTGCAGGTTGCGTGAGCAAAAATGCAAGGAAGGAGGGAAGAGCAATTGCTGGATAACTTCAACAACTCACATGGAGGAATACAGGAAAAAGGGAAGCAATTTTTTCTTTTTTTTCCCCTACATAAATTCTGTAGAAATTGAATTTAGTACATGTATGAATTGCTGTGTGAAATTGATTCATTTGATGTTGAAGAGTTTAGAGTAGCTAAGGAATGAAAGACTCTCTGAACATTGAGCTTTAAGGCTGAAGTCGCGACAAGAGAACTTCCTCTAAAAAGAAGTTGTCGCGACATCATAACACATAGAGAACATATATGCTTTCACAACCAAGGGATGGCTTGTCCCAACAAGGGTTGAGAAGGTCGCGACAATTAACTTGATGTCGCGACAATTTAGGAAATGTTGCCAGCTGGAAATTTTTAAGGCTTGCCCTAATGACAACATTTTGTTTTAAGGTGGCATTAAAGTCGCGACATGTGGAAATAAATGAAATAATAATTAGAGCTCATAAACTTTGATTGAATTGCAACGGTTGGAGTACCTTTTCCCAACTTCCACTCTCCATTCCAGAACCCGTTCATTCTCTCTCCCCTCTGATTTTAAACCCCTGAAAACCCTAGGTCCCAAAATTATTCAGAAACATTCCTTCTTCTCAAATGGCCGAACCCTCAAACCTCACCCCTAACCAAGAAGAATTCATGGAGGAAAATGTGCAATCAGAAGAAGAGAATCGACAGGAAGAACAGAATGAAGGAACACCTGCCGAAGCATCAGAGGTACCAACAGTTCCTGAGGAAGGCACTAAAAAGGGCAAGAAAAAAGTAGCAGAAGAGAAAATCGAAGATTTTGTGTCAGAGGAAGCCTACTCAAACTGGAGGAAACACTATTCCGGAAAGGGGTTTGTAGCAGAAAGACGATTCAAAAACCCTATCGCCCCTTTCAAGGAAATGATAAAAAAAAAGAGGTTGGGAAACCCTCTGCGCACATCAAAGAGCAGGGTATGCAGCAGTAGTAAGGGAGTTCTACTCAAATCTGGTAGGGAGAAAGGACAATACCGTATACGTCAGAGGAGTGTGGGTGCCATATGGAGCACAGGCCATTAACCAAGTTTATGGAATGGCAGGACACAAGCATGGGTCAAAATTCAAAAAGCTCCTAGAAAACCCAGATTTGAAGAAGATTGCAGAAAAACTCACCGACGGGAAGGCTCAGCTGAGGCAGGAGAAAGGAGGACCAAAAACCCTGAACAGGGGAAGCCTCACTGAGGAGGCTAAAGTATGGTTCTATTTCCTAGCCTCTGTTTTGGTTCCAACCAGACACCTGAGCACAGTGAGGGAACAGGAGGCGGTCATGCTATACGCTATTCTGAAGGGATATAAGATCAATATAGGGGACAATAATAGAAAATTCGATAATGAGGTACCACGAAGGAAACAAAAGAGGAGTGATCCCTCACCCAGCAACAGTTACAATCTTATGTTTGAAGGCTGGAGTGAGAGGGGATTGGGAAGCAGAAGAAGAAGTTCCGCTGACATCACCACTCTTATTGACAGGAGTGAGTAAAGGACCAAGAAACCAGAAGAAAAAGGGGGTACTGATTAAAACAGGAGAGGAAGTTCCAACTGCAAGAGAAGAAGAAGTGAACACAGAAGCTCCTCCGGATGTTAATAATTTCCCATTTGCAGACACTGCAGGGCAGGATGAAAGAAGCCCAGTAGATTTCTCTTCCCCTTTAGCTAGTTCTCCTCCCATGCAAGGCAGAACATTCCAAGAAAAGGGAGAAAGTTCGAGGGGAACACAAGAGAACCAGGCAATCATGGAAATGCTTCTCTCCATGCAAAACAGATGGAAGCAAGGGAAAAGGAAGTGGAGGTTGCAACAAGAGTTCAGGGAGGAAGTCTATGAAAAGAATTAAAAAGAAGAGATCAAGAATGGGAAGAAGAACTGCAGAAAAGAGAAGAAAGGTTTGAAGCTGAGTTGCAAAAAAGGGAACAGGAAAGGGAAGCAAGGCTGAAAAGGAAGGAAGAACAGATGAAGGAGGTACTCCAGCAGCAAGGAGAAAACTTCAGAGAGGAAATGGAAACAAGGGATAAAGATCTGTTAAAGAAGCTGAAGTTCAGTCACGAGGCATTCTACAACAATCAAGTTAACAGAGACAATCAGCTCTTGGGAATACTGAAGGAAAGGGATGCCAAACAGGAAGAGCAGACAAAGGAGAACATCAATGGATTTAAATTTCTTTACATGTCCCTGGTGAAAGATTTTGAGACAAGATGGAAGCAAGGGACAAGGTGTTAGATGGAAACGATGCATTCAGGAGGAAGATGTGGCTAGAGAATCTGGACTTGATCAACAACAACCTGTCAAAATTCTTGGAGGTCATGACAGAAATGGAGAAAAACATGAACACACTTGGAATGAGACAGGATGAACTGAACAAAAAGGTGGATCTCTTAAATGAATTGGCACAGGAAAATCAGACCGACAAAGAGAAAGCCAAGGGAAAGAGGAGAATAGAAGTGAAGATTCCAGAATTCAGCCCACAATTGGACACTCTTGACCTGGATCCCCCAGACATCTATACCCGCAAACAGAAAAGAAAAAAATAGACCTATCCATTCAATTTTCAATCACTCCTTTCTGTAGTTCTAAGCCGTTGCAATTGAATCAGAAATAAAATGAGAACTTGAATCGAATTGTTGTGTGCGTGCTATTTTGAATTTGTTGGTGCAATATTGTGTTTCTGGAGGATGCATGATTAGGACATTAAGGTAGGAATTAGTTCCAGAATAAACTGCTGAGATGGAATGAGCTAATTGAATAAAGCAGTTAGATTAGGAATGAGCTGAAATGCAGAATAAGAACAAAATGAATACAGTTTAATTGAAACACAAGGTGCATAAGTTACTTATGTCTAACTGATAAGTCCAGAATTGAGGAAAGTAATACAATAGAAGGAACAAAACATATTTTTGAGTTTGTGGTATGAACAATAAGTCAAGGAACCTGTTGAATATCAATTAATTTAAATACTCATCAACAAAAATGAGTCAAGGTACTCCCTATAGTTAGTCACAACTGTTCAAACCAAATTCTAGAATTTATTAGATTATTGATTGAGGGCGAAATCCTAGGTGATACAGCTGACAAGAGATGATGACAGGCCATTCTTGGATAGTTTGAGCCATTTTAGCCATCCCTATTCATATGCTGATGCATACACCTGTAGTTCCAGAAATTGAGCCAACTAAGCTTATTTTTTTTCAAAAAGAACCAATGGAAACCCCAACCATTCATAAGAAATCAATCCTCCAGTAAAGAACCTATGATTACCCAGGAATCCAAGGAGGAAGTAAGAAATGAAAGTTGGGGGAGTATATGTTTCGAGGAACTCAGAAAAGGGAATGAAAGAAAAAGGCAAAGAGAAGAAAATGCAATAGAAAAGAAAGCTTATAGGGATAAGTTTATCTTGTGGCCTAACTCTCTTGAACAATTAAGTTCTTAGGGGTGTTCAACCCTTAGACCCTAATGCCCATCTGGTATGGGAGCTACTAACCAAAGTTCGCTAAGAGTGTTAGAAAGCCTAAAAAGTTAACACATTGCACTATCCTAAATGGTGACAACAAATGGAAAAATTTCCCTCAGTGGAATTACAAGTAAGAAATAGGGGGCATACAGTTCTGAATAGAAGAAATCAAAGGTAGTAAGTCCCAAACATGAAGTTTGGGGAGTTTTTAGGGAAACTACAAGGAAAGAAAAGGGGCAGAATTGAGAGAAGAAAAAGGTTCTTAGGGTATCTTAACCTAAAATCCATTCATCTACCCATTACCCAAGGCCTAACAATATAAGCCCAAAAGACCTGATTGATCTTGAAGGCTGAAATCACCTACATTAGTGGAGATCAATATGAAAAACAAACTATGGAATTTGGAAATATAGGAAACAATCAAACTGTGAAGGACCTTAGGAGTTAAGTGACTCAGTATGAAAATGAGAAAGGAAAATAATCTATTAGTTCAACAGGATCCTAATGATTATGTTGTTTGTAAACAATTTCAACAGTTTAGTTTTGTATACTATGAAAAGTAGAAACTAACCTTGAACTGGACTTGAAGCTTAGATATACAGAAAATGATGCATACATTGTATTTCAATTAAATTGAATATCACTGCTAGAACAAAACAGAAAAATGTCCTTTTTGTTTGAGGACAAACAATTCTTTCTTTTTTCTTTGCTTGAGGACAAGCAAAATTTTAAGTTTGGGGGAGTTTGATGAGCTTAAAAGTCATCTATTTTTAGTCCATTTTTTCTGCTTATTTTCATATAAAAAGGACAATTATATTGCAGAAATATGAAGAAACTCACCCATTTGTTATTAGCAGGAAGAATGGAAGAAAGAAGAAAAATACAGCAATAAGTGGAATAAAAGTGCAGTCAATTGGCAGAGCAGACATGAAAGTAACTGGCTGAGTCATTGATACAGTTCTGAGTGAGCACCGTCCTGCTGGGAAGTCGTGACTTCAAGAGAATTGAAGGAATTTGATGCAGGTCGCGACAGTAAGTACCAGATAAGCAGCCGAAGGGTAACCAGGAGCTAAGAGAACGACGTCGCGACAGCATCGTGAGGTCGCGACAACAGAAGCACCTTGAAGCTATGAGAGGTCTGGACTGATGAAGCTGCTGGAACTCAAGCTGATGTCGCGACAAGAGACCGAGGTCGCGACATCAGGAACAAACTAGTTAAACCTGCAGAGCCATAAAATGATGTCGCGACAAGCAATTAATGTCGCGACACCAAGAACAACTTGTTGAAGCTAGCAGGAACTTGATGCCGAGGTCGTGACATCAAAAGGGACGACCCGTTCAAGGAAACAGTACCAGGAGCTGATGTCGCGACAAGATATTGATGTCGCGACATCATAACAACCAGTGGAAGGGTGCAGGAGACTTGAGCCCATGTCGCGACAACATCCTGATGTCGCGACATCAGGAACAACCAATGAAGACTGCAAAGGACTAGAATGGATGTCGCGACAAGGCCATGATGTCGCGACATCACAAGCGATCAACTGAAACCTGCAAGGGCATAAGATTGGTGTCGTGACAACATGAACGACCAGTTCATAGGATGCAGAACTTTAAGTCAATGTCGCGACATGAGTTCGATGTCGCGACAAGAGAACTGAGGTCGCAACTGGAACAGTAACTTGGGCCTGGCTACTCTGAAATCCACAGCAGGTTATATTGGGATTAGGGCCCAATTGAAAAACCCTATAAATACGCAGCTACCCAGAATAGTAAAGCAAGTCGGAGGCGCATCAAAGGAGAGATCTGGGTAGCCTAGGCTTCACTTTTATTTTCTTTTATTTTCTTTTCTTTCTTTTCTTTTCTTTTCGTCATTTTAGAGCAGATTTTTGTCTCGTTTTTTTTCTTTTTGTTTTATTTTCTGGATCTGAATGTTATCGTTTTGTGAAGATGAATACAGAATTTAATTTCTTTTCAAATTACTACCTGGAATGCATTGAAGTTCAGGCAAAATTCTGGGATTCGATTATTTCAGTTTCGAATTGCAGTTATTCTTTTGATCAGAAGAATGCTGTCTAGTGTGATTCAGTAATTGAGGAACCCAGCTTCCATTTAGTGAACGTTGTAGTCAGAATTGATCTTTCCTGTAGTAATTTCTAACATCTTGTTCATTTCGGTTACGAATTTACTTCAGATTATGGGTTTATTGATTTGGATCTGAATATCAGTTACTATACCCGTTAAGAATTGCGTCATTACTCTGATTTCAAGGAGGTCCTCTGAGTGACACAGGGAAGACAATCCTGGGAGTAATGTACATTTCTTTGAAGGTATACTAACCTGCTATTAGGGATCCTCTGAGCTTTGCAAGTTCACTTAGATAAATCCTCTTCTCACTTGAAGTCGAGAACGAGTTGAGCGACTTATCTATTTAAACAGCAGAGAGTTCACCTCAATTCGGATAGTGAGGACCAATCCCGTGTTAGCTGAGATCTAATCAAGGAAAGGTTGATCTATTCTAATTTCGAGGAAGAGTAATTTAGAAGTTGTATATCCTTGCTTGACCGATAACTTGGGAGCTAAGGTGTACAGTCCATAAAATGGGTATGAAGTATTGCAAAAGAAAAATACCCAGCTTAAGGAAGTTCTTGTTAAAAGTAGTTATCTCGTTCCCTGTAATTCGAGAGAATCAGGAAGAAGGAGATAGCGAAATGTGGAGTGTGGAGAGATCAACTGCACTACAAATGCTGGACAGATTTTGAAACTTGAGATAATCAAGAAATTCATTCAGTATGAAACTACAGGAATTGATCGTTCACTACAACTTTCTCTTGCTGTGTTTCCTAGATAACTGTTCAGTATCATTTCTTTTCGTAGAAATTTATTTTCCTTCATTTGTTTTATATTCCGTCTGTTTGAATGTTCATTTCTCTTTGAAT
>JAREIK010014254.1:0-17406 GCA_029783825.1 Sapria himalayana
CTATGCATTATTTTACGTGGTTCTGTAAAGTGAATTTAATCCATTTACTGATAAAAAAGATAGCCTATCAGACAAATCAGAGGTTTAACTAATAACGAACCAAGACCCTTTGTCTGAGGTCTGAGATAAAGAGACAAATACCCAAAAGTAGAGAGGAGCCCAGGTATAGGTTTTGTAAAATGGGCTTTGGGGTGTGAGGGCTTGATTTTGGTAGGAGACTACTTGCCAAGGCTTCGTAGGAAATAGGCCTTGTCCAAGGCTTTTTTAGGACGGGCAAGGGGTTTGAGTTTGGGGGCGCTAACGCGCCGCCGTTTTCTTGCTGACCTTGAATGAATCGCACACCTTACAACTCGAGTTTTGGGCAATCAAAAGAAGGCCATGAATAGGGTCTTTTACAGTTTCCAGTTGCAGTTGACAAAAGAGCGGGCAGTGGGGAGTTTTGAATCCAAATAATTCGTTACAGGGGATTCGCTCAAAGCAAAGAAGCTACGGATGACCCTAAAGCTAACACGGGCGGGAGACCTATACTTTCCTACTTCAAGACCCCCACCAGTACTGAACACAAATAAATCTTTCTTTTCCATTTTAAGTTTCATGAATTTATCGATATCTCCTTCCAATCTCAGGGATTCGATTCGCGCCTAACTCGCACTGCTTTCAAGAGCTAGCTTTCAAACTCCTTCTCTAAAGATATAAGATCCATAGCTTGAACAAGACAGCTGCACCGGGATACTCAGAAAGAAGTCAAGCGCATCAACAAAAGAAAAGAGGAGGAGCATATCTACTATCTTCCGCAACTCCCGAAAGAGCCACATAAAGAACAAGAGCAACACGGTTTGCCTCACTCCTATCCACCACCAAACACTCTCAAAGCATCCAACCAAGAAAAGAGGAAAAAAAACCCGCCTGAAGCCACTGTAGAAAACGTGAGAGAGCCCCAACAAAACAGCACCACTGCCCCCTAATAACAATTTTACACTTTTTACACCAACCGTGAGCTGGGAGCAGCTCCGAAGAGCAAGCACTCTTATTCCTTAGAAAGGAAGTTCCCCCTTTTAGGGAAAAAGGATCAGCCCCGCTGACGCCGACTAATATTGCCGCAGCCCTCGACGAAGGGCCTCTCGGAGCTTACGGCCTTGGAGCACTCGCTGCTCCAGCTCCTTGAATTCCTGGTGGATCCGCTTCCTGCCGTTGGGCCTCCTCCCAGGCTGTCTGTATGACAGCAGCGTTTCCCTCGACCACCTCCCTAAAAAAGGGATAATTCCACTGGAAACTTCTCATACTATTTAGAAGCCCCTCGAGAGCTAGGCCGTAAAAAGAAAGATTATGACGGACGACCGAACCCCCTAATCGAGAATCCGCGACGCTACTGGCGGATAGCCCCCGCTTCTTTTTTCCGCAACAACTTGGGCGAAATGGGGTTCTAACCGGGAAACCCTGATTTTTGAGTTTTCGCCATTGGTTACGACCAACCTTATTCTTGCTTTAGCTCATCCCTTGTTGTTTGTTGTTTATTTACCGCTTCCCCTACTTAGTTTTTAGTGCAGGCCTTGCTCTATACGCCCCTTTTCTTTGGGTCTGTCGGAAGCCGTCCACGTTCAGTCTTCCTGTATAAAGAGTTGCCTGGACCCTCCAGGTCTCCGGTCATCTTCCTGGATCAACCTGCCAATCCTTGGTCTCGAATGGAGAACCTAAAAAGTCTCCGAAACGAAGATCCTTGGGTTTTACTTGGTTTAAAAGTCGTCCCTTAAAATAAATAGGGGAGGCTTACTCGGGGCCGGTTTGCTCATGAAGACTCGTAGGCGCTCCCAAGACCGGGACCGAAAGACCGCACTCTTGGCACACCTAAGTTTGCCTCCTGTTTTTAGACCCTCCCTGCTCCTGCTAACCGATTGTGCAGAGCATCTTTCCGCCGGAAGACCATGCAGTGATCCTCTGATTGAAAACCAGCCTGCAGTTAGATCAACAGCCCACACAAGAACAAGAGGTGGTACAGTCGTACGATTAGTTTTAAGCCGCATTGTACTCCATAGGCGACTTTCCAGAAGGTTGATCGACAAGATCCCATGTATGGCTTTTCTGTAGACAGCTCCTCTGCCATAGCCTGCTGGCAATGCGGATCTTATGATGCCTCATAATAAGCCCTTTGAAGGTAGGGGGAGATAACTGTGGACATAAAACAAGGAAAATCGCAATAACGCTGAGGTGGAAAGCGCTCAGGAACGATGGGCTGCAGATCACTCTCCATCGAGACGAGGCACATCAGGTTATGAATGGAGGGTCACGGGTCTCACGATCTTCCGGGATGACAGAAGAAGGATCAGAGGGAGACGTAAAAGTAGGTTAAGTCCACTCTTTCCGCTTCCGCTCATGATGTCGGCTTTGGAAATATAGTGTTTCGGTTACGGCTGAGGGCTAGTGAGTGACTCTACGTTCGTGAAGGCGGACGGGCGCTCGTAGACAGAAAACCTTTTTCGCAGAGCACAAACCACTTCTTGTTTCGAAGTCTACCCCTCTCCCTTCGTTCAGGAACAAACACTTCGCCTAATTCTTTCCGACCCGGTTTTCCCCACTAACCAATTACGACCACTGAACCAACTTGGTTGACGAACATGGTTTATGCGCCTATTAGCCCCAACTTTTAGGAGAGGAGCGCGCCCTACTATGTTGGGCTTCGGGGACTAGCTCACTTATTAGACTAATCAACCATCTACTATATCTACTATTTAAAAATATGAACTTGAAATTACCTAAATAGGAATTGTAGTGTAATTAGCGAGAACTCCTCCTATTCCGTTCACATCGTTGCTAGCGATTTAGCTCTAGCCATGCGTAATTGTCTTTCACTAGAAATAATATAATTCACTACGTATAAACATAAAAATGGGAAAGGAGCCCACATGCCCTCTCTCCTTTCCTTTCCCCCTATCGCTAGGGGCCTCGCCGTTTAAGGCTACATCAAAGATTGTTTTCCCTAACGAGGGCATTTTCGGGGACTACCATTACTCAAGATTGAACTTCCTAGCACATAATTCATAATTAAGGGAGCCATTGAAAGGTGACTACCCGAGCTAATGATAGAGGCAAGAACACTTTCCGGCCGGTAATTTACCTACTTACCTTGCTTATGGACCAGCTGCAGAGCTCAGCCTTTTTAGATGGTGCTACCAAGACGATTTCTGGATGCCCCTTGGCAACTTTTTATCGCGATAGTAGGATCTTTACAAAAAAAAAGAAAAGGCTTGAGAAAGCTTTCGTTCTTTAGCCGCGAGCAATCGACGAGTTTGATTCTCCGACATCTTACTGACCCTCATCTTTTTGCAAAAAGCCGCTCCACGGTGGTAAAGTCTCATCTTGTGTGTTGGCAAAAGTGACAATAGTCACATGAAACCATCGAATATGTTCGAGGATCTCAAAATTATATTCCAGTTCTGGGGAAAATTCGCAAAAACTCCGTTTCCATCGAGAATTGAATGTATTTTTCCCTTATTTCGACCGGAGAATATAAGAGAGACATTACTGTCGAGATTATGAACGAAAAATTAGACATTCCATGCCCTCGAAGAGTGCTTTGTTGTGCTAGGTCACTTACCTCTACTTTTTGTCTTTATTTGACCCCTTGGATCGAAACGACTTTCCCCTTTGTGTCTGTATGAATTTCTGACCGCACGGAATCTCCATAGCCAATTTTCCATTTTTTATTATGAACTCATAAGGTGCCTTTGGTACTACTATTATTTCACACAATCCAGGAACTTCCATAACGTTGGCGTGATTCGGTTTGAGCACGGATCCTGACGTGAGACATCTTCGTAATGAAAAGAGAGTGGAAACATGAGTTGGCTTTACAGTATATATAGAATGAGCACTGTGAACTCTCTGCTTCACAAAGAGAGTTGGTTGAATGAAAATAAACACTTTCAACTCGATCGGAATACGGATGAGAAAAAAAAAGGCCACCCACTGAACATTGAAACGTTCCCAACTCCTTAAACTTCCGCTATTAAGACTTTTATAAGTTGCGGAAGTGGGGCCGCGTAAAGATTGAAGTTTTTTCGCGAGCACGTGCGCAGGGTACTCCCCACCAAGGGGAGTACGGATGGACTCACGAAGAATTTAGTCCATTCTCGAGGGCAATCCTTATCTAAATCGAATATCTAATTCGCGCATACGTTCGAAGATTTCACATTGAACCCTTGAGTCGAACGATCGCTCGCGCTTAGCGTCAGGAGCATATTCCCCTACCCTAAGCGAGCAATAATTTCCTTCTCCGCTATAGAGAAGAGAGAGGTATAGGTCGGGGCTCTACTCATTCCTGAGGGGTAGAGGCAGGTTAAGGCTCCGGCTCTGGCTCATCCGCTGGAGGCAAATTCAGATCGAAACGTGGTCGCTTCGAAGAGCTGGGGCCACTTCCACTTCCTCCGAGGGGAGGGTTCTCCATGAACGAGAGTAGGAAATCGACCCATCGACCAAGTCAAGGCCCGGCCCAATCGCCCAGGCGGGGAATGATTAACAAGACGGCAAAATGAAATGGTTTGGTTGGTTGTTGACAACGGAAAGCTGGGAGAAGAAAGATGGAAAAACAAAAGAGGAAAGGAAAGTCAGGCACATCGAAGTCGTCCCAGGGAGCATTTATTTTGTTTGTAATTGTTGAGCTCCCAGATGAAGGCTTTACAAAAGTGGCTATTGGGACGATAAATCGCTATTTCCCCCTTGGCGAGGGATTGGAGGTCGCCCTCGTCCAAGAGAATATAGATTGCTCGCCCGACATCGGTCTCTTAACCCACCGGGATGGAACGACTCTGATCTTAACGAGGGACTTTACTTTTTTCTCGGCTTCGATAAGCCATCTCGCACTTGACAACGCAAGAAAAGACAAAGACCTGGCTTTATTCAAGGACAGAGAGGATCTTAGCCTACCGGGGAACCGGCTCTATGAGCACCTTTGGGCGGAGGTTTCTCGATCAACTTTCTTAGTCTTAGACAGTGAAGAGCAGGGATTTTTCACATCTATTATTATATTTCATAGCAAGGCAAGGTTATTTTTGTTTTCAATAAAGAAGACACTGACACTGACAATTGCAGGAATAGGTGATCAAGCGGTTTATACCATAACCTACGACAAATCCCACTTCAAGGATCGGATCGAAAGGAAGAAAGCTTATTATTTAGTGTGGGTAATTATCAAAATGAGTGAAACTGACAAGATATCCGTTGCCGCCCAGCTCTTCCTTTAATAAAGCAATTGCCTACGTTCAAGCGCCTAGAGAGGAAGAAGCAAAGCTAGTATTCTTACCACCTACCGCTACCACAAATAGAAATCCCATTCGTATTAGACGAAGAGAGTGAACCGTAGACTTGAGCACCAACAGCTACCACTCCGACATTTGCTACTGCTACCGGGGTTGAACTTGAACGAGGAAAGTAGGGATTTTAGGCATAACTTCTTTGTCCTTCCTAGAGGGAGTTGATAAAAGACCATGCTACCATAGTCACAAGGTACGAAGCGGGGAAAGCATTTTCACAAGACCAAAGAACGTCAAGCATTCTCGACAAAAGCAGAGAAGATCAAAGTAGGTCCTGTTCTTCGAACCGAGTTAACAACTTCTACTAGCCCTCCAAGAGCTATATCGGTGGCACTCGGGATCTATACGACTAATCAAAAGGAAGCGTCCTTCCCTGGAAGAGCAACTGAACCTTCGCTACGTTCCAGCTAGTCGAACTACCTCCGTTAACCAGAGAAAGCATCTCTATTCAAAGCAATCCACCCAAGGCTAGCTAGTCTCTAGGGGCTGAATCTCTATCCGTATCCGTTTGATACGATATTCAAAGTTTTTCGCCTGCTCACTTTTCAATTGAAAGTAAACAAATCGATGCGCCTTGAGCCTAGTCCTTATTCTTTAAAGGCCTTCGCCTGCTTCATCTGCAGAGCTAACTCCGGAAGTGACTGACCGACTTAAGTAAAGACTGGCTATCTCTCTCTTTCTCTTTATATACGCAAAAGAAAGGCGAAGAGTAACTACTGATCCTGTTTAGTGTAGTGATACAGATACTACTATCTAAGTATTCGTCATTTAATCCCATCCCTCTCATGTCGATTCACAGCCAGGGAATCGGTTGCCTTCTGTTCTTTGTTTAAGGCCAAATGGATATCTGAGAAAGATAAAGCAAGCCTTACCGCTCCGTGGGACCTTTTAGGAGTGATCTTTACCCGGCGAAAGGCGATCCGCCAGCGAGGAATTACCCATAGACGGCTTTGGGCTTCTGTTCATGTCCATCCTCTTGCCTCTGATGCGCATTGAACTGGACTCAACCCCTATCAGCCTTTGAAGTTTTCATGCCCAGCGACGAGCCCTTTGCTCAAGCTTCTATTGCACCTTGGACTTATTTAAGATAGGCCTTCCGGACAGGCAGGCATTGGACGCGCTTCCTTTTTGCTCCCCTACTTCGTTCTCTCCGTGCCCCCTTCCTCCTGGGTTCAACTCCCAGCATCTCTTCTTCCCCTGATTCTGCAATTGGATTATGAAGGTCTTCCACGTCTTTCTGTGCTCCTTGGGATCTATTTAGTATTTTTAGCAATGCCTTAGGAAATCAAGTCTCGATTTAAGTCCTACCCTTTGGGATACCTTTTCCTATCGAATATTGACTCATACCCGGCCCGGAAAAGTGCTTACGGAATGAATTAAAAAGTCCCACTACGCGCTAACTAGGATAGGATGATTTCCAACATGGGACAGTTGAGGGAAGACCTTCTATCTTATACAAGACAATAAGGAATACAGATAAGGAAAGCAGTCTACTTTCATGTCCATCTGAGATGAGAGCAGGACGGGCGAAGTCACTCTCTTAGGGCCCTTTGGGATAAAGGCTGCATTGGATTTTCTATTCATTTAACTTACTTTGCCCTTGAATTATGCCTTTTTGTTCAAAGCAGACTTAGTAGACGATTATCGACCAGTTAATGTCCCAAGAGCAGGGATAATATAGGAATAGAAGAGGCATATGCCAGAACAGGAAGATGTTGCCCGAATTAATGCCGGGAAGGCCGTCGTGAGAGCTTACTCCGCTGTTCGTGGTTGAGTAAGGGCTTAGGAGTAGGGGTAAAGGCATGCCTTAAGGCAGCTCGTGACCCAGGGTAGGCGCATTAGCATTAGACTTAATTAGTCTTTGTTTTGGCATTTGTAGCAGGAGAATAGGAAGAATTGAATGACAAAGCGATATTCTCTTTTTCTTTATAAAAGCGGACTAGGAGCGGAAGGCGAAAGGTAATTTCTTTAGTTAGGAAGGAAAGCTAGTGACATATTCAAGTCGGATTCGGATTCTGCTCTCGCTGTTCTCAAAGTAGCGAAGTTACCAGAGGGTGGTCTACGATCAGATTCCTCTTGTTGAATCGACTCTTCACAACGTTTCGTATTACTAAAAAGCACTCAAATACGTTGGGGTCTCAAAGATACAACCACTGTTTACTAGCAAGCATTGAAAGCAGATGCCAGAATGACTGAACGACGTAATAAAGGAACTAGCTGCCATCAATACTTCACGAGATGAGGATCAAATAAACTGTGATAAGCAAAGTGGTTCATTTTACCATCAAAGCAGAAAGAAGGAAAGATAACAGAGTTCGCCCAATGGAAGCGAGTTACTCAAGGTATGCAATCGCTCTACCTGAGACTAGGTTGGGGAGTTCAGTGAGCGAGGAGAATAGTCGGTAGCTGTGAAAAAGAATAAATTCAATCAGCTCCAGAGCTAGGAGTTCTATGTCTAGGTGGAGGGTTTAGGAGAGTCATTTTAGTTAATCTTAGCTGCTACCCTACTTATCCCAGCTCTAAAGGCAGCTACTGACTCGATAGCTCCAGTTTAGTCGACTGTGATTCTTCTTGTTCCGCTGTGAATGTCGTATGAAGTAGGTTTCCCGGCTTCCGTACCTGATTCTTAGTCTTCGGCTTTAACTGGATTCACTACTCGAGGAATAATCCGATCTTTGAAGGCTTGAGGGAAAGAAAATAAGCGATGCAATTTAGCTCTTGGAGTACGGGCATTAGGACTAAGGGCCTGTCATCTCACTCTCCTCACCACTGACTGGCGCTACGTCGACTTCATCTCAGCCATCTCCCCTATCTCTCACCTACCAGTTCTCCATTTATTTCTTCCTCTCTTGCCCTTCGCTGGATAGAAGCTAGCAAGCCCTCCCGGTTATTGAGGCTCAGAAGCGGGCGGGGGGGAATCTGTTTCTTCCTTCAGTTAAGGTTTACTGAAACTTAAAAGAAATCTGCCGTCCCCGTTTACTCTGACTGCTTCCGGAGAGCCTTAACCTGGGACGGGATATTAGGCCACCTCTCCTAGTCTCGATTCATTCCCATCGTTAAGTGAAGGCTCGAAGCAATCTCTATCTCTATATTCATCCCCACCAGCTGCCATTGACTCCTATGCTGCATTCGATCCATCACCAGAGGCAGATATGTGCCCAGGCATCTTATTTCGGACGGACCTGTAAGGGAAATCAGTCATAGGTAGGCCCCATAGCCATCTCCATTCATCATAAACTCTCAATTACGAGTCCGGGGCAGGCTCACCACCAGCATCTTCTCTCTTTTCCTCCTTTCCGGTGGCACTAATAGAAAGGAAGTACTTGCCCGCTAAAGCCCTTGACTCTCCACTCTCTCCCAGCGAATCAAAAAATCTAGTGCGGTCAGTAAATGCATAATTTTGATTGGAATCCCGGGATTGAGAGACAGATATTCGCCTGGTCCTATATTGTCGCTCACTCGCTTCTTTCTGCACTGGATCGAATCAATTAGATGGGTAACTGGGAACGGGGAACGGATTAGCTTATTGTCCGATGCCGCCACGGAGCCTTCATTCGCCGGTTCTTGGCACTTGTTCGTTCCCAGTGGTTCTTCTACTTTTTTGCATTAAAGAGTTGCAACTCTTCTTTGTACGAGAGTAAAAAAAATAAATAAGATAAACAGGCTGGCTTTGCCCAACCGGGAAAGAAGGCAGAGGTTGGATTCAACCTAAATCATTTAGAGCCCACGCAAGATGGGCTAGGAATAGAGGAGTAGGTCTTAGTTAAGCCCTAGGCAAGAGATCGCCCTTCGAGGTCTAGCTCAGGAAGGGCTCCAGCGTTTATTAAGAAATGTTGTTTGTTGGTTTAACAAATAGATTTTTGGGAATAAGGACTGAAAGCTTTATTCGCTACATGGGAGCAAGCGTGGCTCCTAGCTGTTAGAGAAGAGAAGAGAGAGATCTTAGTTATAGTTAACTGCAAGCTAGTGTTGATTGATCCTTGATATTGAATTGGAAAAATCTTTGTTAATATTAATAGGTTAATAATGCCGGATAAAAATCCGTAGTGGATAAGGACCAAGGATGATTGTTAGGCCGAAAGTCGCGGAAGGAGTAGCGAGTAGGAGCTGTGCCCTCGATTGGGCTGTGTGTGAAATGCTGGACACGTAATGACCACAACAAGGATTCTACGTAGTTTTGGTAGGTGTGAAGGCAGTTATAGCAAGTGTGCCGCTATTGTTAAGCCGGCGCAACGCAAGGTTAGACTTTGGGGGGTGGTACTAATGGAGTCCCGGGTTTCCCCTGGACGAAGTCCTTATAAAAGTTGGAATTAGCGAAGGTAGCCTTTTTTTGTGACACCCTGTCCCTTTTTGAGAGCAAGCCCGCCCAAAAATGAGAAAGAGGGGCTTTCTCGATCAACTATCTTACGAAGAAAGAGAAAGACAAAACTTTACATACGAAAAAAGATGTCAAAGTAAGGCTCAAGGCTACGAAAGATCTTGAATAGATAAGAGCCACAGGAAAGAATAACGGATTCTGTGCATCAATCACACCCCGGCGAAAGGCGATAAAGACCCGGCCCGGCAAGACGAATCTCTTTCTCTTTATATACGCATTAGGAAGATTTGATTTGATAGGAAAGATAAATAAGACCGAGGGTTCGGCTTTTGATTCAAGTCTACTATATTTGTTACCCCATTCTTCGAGTTTCTATTCCATCCCTAAAGGTCATTCTATTAAGGGAAGGGTAGGTTAGTTAGTAAGGAGGAAGTCAGAGTAATCGGCAAGAGCTACTGTGTATACATGCATTAGGAATCAAACTCAAATACCGACTTCGTAACTGCTATTCCATAGCGAAACAAATGCCCCAACTGGAAGCCCTAACTTCCAATGTCACGGACTCCGAAGGCTAAGTCAGACCTATTATGGAGTCTGTGCTCATAAGGTTGCCCATGACCGAAAGACCGATCGCGACACGATTGTACGATTGTAAGCTAGTTGAAGCGAGGGAAGTCCCACGAAAGAAAGGAGCGGGCGCTGGTATTGAATCACTCTCCCCTTCTGCCCTAGGGAGTGTCAAATGCAGTGTGTTAACTAGGATAAGAAGAAAGCATGAAAGTCAGGAATAGAGGTCAGGCTTTAACCTGGGCGTGAAGGCGGGGGAGCTTGGCTAAGCAGGTGAAAGGCCGGAAAAACGAGACGCCGAGGTAATCCTTGGTTCGTTATTTTTCACATCTTTTATTTCTAATGTCCTCGTACTACCCTCCGTTGCGCATCCCGTGTAACATCAAGGAAATTGAAGGTCCTATGGAGTAAAGGTCAGAGTGCACGAAGTGACGGAGAGTAGGGGCAATCCAAGCCAATGCCACGAGTGAATGCTAGGAATTCGCCCTTCGAGATGGGAAGACAAGAACTACTCCTATACTTAGTCCACGCTTTGAATAGCCCTAACTAGTACTAGTTAATCCCTTCCTTTCCTTTTAGTCTTTTGCTTGCCTCTGGAAACCCCGTGTTTTGGGGGGCATACCTCTGGAAGGCGGCGAGAACTTATTTCTAGATTAGGCTCGCTGCTGAGTCGGCTACCGCTTCTGCTGCCTCATCAGATGATTGAAAAGTAGGCCTTTTTGGACCGCCAAGTACCTTTGACTACTTTAACTTGAACTGGATACACCCAATAATGACCTATTGCCTAGGTTCCCTCTGAGGAAGGGCAGTCCTCAATCTTGTACTGGGTACCAACTTCACAAGTTAACAGCAAACTATTAGATGGGCAAACCAAGATTATTCTGTCCAGTGCCCCGGCTTAAATCAATAAGGGTTTATGCATTCAATCATCGTGCCCTTGTTCTCTTTCATCCGTCCTAACAAATTTTAGTCGATTCCTTGAGTAAGACCAGTACCCTGACATGTGTCATCTATCATAGAACCTTCACATTCGAAGGTGGAATGTTATTAGGAAAAGATTTGAGTCATTGCGCACGGGGTATTGGATCCAGTGAGTTGGAATGCTTTCGAGAGTAGAGTTATGGACTTGGTTGGTTTAGTCGAAAGCTTGTTATAGTAAAGGGAAAGGACAAGTATCAAGTGGGTTGGTTTGGCCTCTCCTCTGTCTTTATAGTTGCTTTTCTCAAGAACGTAGCCTGCCTATAGAACCCGAAAAAAAGCCTCCCCTATCGCATTCGTTCGAATAGTTTCTTACCTATCCCGCTCCCGCTTTTTTTCTCCAGTAAGCTTGAAATCTATTTTTTTACTTTAATGTGCCGTCCCCAGAGTGATAAAGCAAGGAGAGTTTTCGGTCTAGTCGAGTGCTTCTTCCCGTCTCGAGTCCTTTCTAATCCCAATCCCCGTTCTTTTGAAAGTAGCTAGGCTAGTACGACATAAACTAAGCTATAAGTTATTTCTTCTCAGTTTTTTCTTAGCTTTACCAAGCTTCTTTTTTTCCACAGGTATCAAAATATAGGATTAGCAGTTTCGGCACCTTCACCGCTCCGTGGGACCTTGCTCTTGTTCTTGTCTGGAGATAACTTTCATCTCACTCTCTTTCCCCAGCAGCAACCTCTACTCAATATTTTATTGCGGCGGAGCTGGCATTCATAGCGGAGTCGTAGGAAAGTAGGAATGCCTGTCTCTTTTATAGGAGTAAGCTTGGAATGGAGGCCACAAACACGGTTTTTTAGAAAACTTGCACGATAAAGGAAATCTGGCATTTATCCCAACGGCCTTATATAGAAAGACTACTGTTGACCAATCGGATTCGACTTACAGTCAGTCTGCAGCTACTCTTACAGCAGTTCTTTTTTATAAGATAGCTCCAAGGATGGCAGAAGGAAGAGAATATAAGTGAATGGCCGACTCGGGTTTCATTTCAAGATGAGGGCGCAAGGATCTTTGCTATTCCCATAGCTTTCAAACAAAACAAGCCAGGTAATCTTACTTTATTCGTCGGTTTGAGGGGAGAACAGGAAAGAGATAACAGCTAGTCAAACTACTTCCTACTTCTGATGCTGATCAAAGCGGATCTGGCATCCAAAGGGTAAAGGGTTTAAGGGATCAACTACTACTTATATCAAGATCGAAAGCACCAAAGGTCAGCAGTTCCCAGTCGAAAGACAAAATCTTGTTAGCAGTTGAACAAGACCACTAAAGCTAGCCACTAATATAATATCCTACTCTTGCTCCTTGGTTTGAACGACGGAGGGGAGGCAAGAGATTCATCTTGCCCTGGGCTTGTGAATGGAACTCAAGGGCCGATGACATATGGACGGGTAGGCTTGTTGGCTGGCTTTCCTGTCCCAATTCCCAATTCAACATCTTGGTAGCAGGCTTGTGTGCGAGCTTCCGATGGCTATTTCGAATAGGATACGGAGCCTAATGGATTTACTTTCATAGTCCAGACCTAAAAGTAGAGCTGTGTGTAAGTTATGTTCCTGTGGTTGTGAGGTTGCCAGTGCCAATGCGCCTCTGCTTGCAAACAAATTGATGGCTCGCCGAATGTGAGTAAGCCCCCGAAACCCTAAATGCCCTTACCAGTGGGTATGGAGGATTGGGACATTGGAACGGCTATCTCAGAGTAAGTCACTTGACAGCATCTGAGCTCCTATTACCATATCTATAGGCTGCTGTTTTCCCCACTGACATGAAATCTCTCTCTTGATATCTGGAGCTCTACCAGGGAATCTGATCGTGAGACCTGGAAAGAGTATTCGGCGTGACGGAAGGTGATCCAGTGAAGACAACCTATTCTTTGTGACTGCTAAGGCTGGGACGAAAAGCACTCGTTCCCGTCCTATGTTTTGCTCTCCCCCAAAGCTGACAAATCCTGCTAACAAGAAATTATCTAAACGACCTCGCATTGCCGGTCCATCCCGCACGCAATGTTAACTGGGATATCAAGCGGTCAACACTAAGAGTGACGAAGCCGTCTCACATGGTCTCGATAGCAAGGAAGGATGGCTTCGAAAACAGATAGAGATAGAAAGACATATATATTAAACGGCCTTAATACTCGATATCGTGAGTCCTAAAGCTAAAGATAGAAGATGTTAATGCTACGATGTTTTATCTTATTTAGTATTATTGTCTGCGCGCTAGGGGAGAGTGACACGAAGGAAAAGTCTGATAGGTCATCCTATCTCGGTGCATGGTCCGGGTCCCGTATGGGGGTCTGCCTTTCAATGAATTCTATGATCGTTGGTGAAATAGCGTATAGGTCTGGTCTGGGTGGGATGATATGAAAGAGAGCAGTTGCCAATCGGCATGCGAAACCGGGAAGTAACTTCCTTATTTACTATAAAATTCCTGTGTGAAAGAGCCAAAAGGATTGAGCGTTTTAGCCTGGAGAGAGGACTTTCGGGTTAACGTTACGAACGATTGATTTCAGATGCAGCGACTATGGCATTATTTTACGTGGTTCTGTAAAGTGAATTTAATCCATTTACTGATAAAGAAAAGATAGGCCTATCAGAAATAATCAGAGGTTTTAACTAGAATACGAACAAGACCCTTTGTCTGAGGTCTGAGATAAAGAGACAAATACCCAAAAGTAAGAGAGGAGGATGCCCAGGTATAGGTTTTGTAAATGGGCTTTGGGGGTGTGAGGGCTTGATTTTGGTAGGAGACTACTTGCCAAGGCTTCGTAGGAAATAGGCCTTGTCCAAGGCTTTTTTAGGACGGGCAAGGGGTTTGAGTTTGGGGGCGCTAACGCGCCGCCGTTTTCTTGCTGACCTTGAATGAATCGCACACCTTACAACTCGAGTTTTGGGCAATCAAAGAAGGCCATGAATAGGGTCTTTTACAGTTTCCAGTTGCAGTTGACAAAAGAGCGGGCAGTGGGGAGTTTTGAATCCAAATAATTCGTTACAGGGGATTCGCTCAAAGCAAAGAAGCTACGGATGACCCTAAAGCTAACACGGGCGGGAGACCTATACTTTCCTACTTCAGACCCCCACCAGTACTGAACACAATAAAATCTTTCTTTTCCATTTTAAGTTTCATGAATTTATCGATATCTCCTTCCAATCTCAGGGATTCGATTCGCGCCTAACTCGCACTGCTTTCAAGAGCTAGCTAGCTTTCAAACTCCTTCTCTATAAAGATATAAGATCCATAGCTTGAACAAGACAGCTGCACCGGGATACTCAGAAAGAAGTCAAGCGCATCAACAAAAGAAAAGAGGAGGAGCATATCTACTATCTTCCGCAACTCCCGAAAGAGCCACATAAAGAACAAGAGCAACACGGTTTGCCTCACTCCTATCCACCACCAAACACTCTCAAAGCATCCAACCAAGAAAAGAGGAGAAAAAACCCGCCTGAAGCCACTGTAGAAAACGTGGAGAGAGCACCCAACAAAACAGCAGCCACTGCCCCTAATAACATTTTTACACTTTTTACCACCAACCGTGAGCTGGGAGCAGCTCCGAAGAGCAAGCACTCTTATTCCTTAGAAAGGAAGTTCCCCTTTTAGGGAAAAAGGATCACCCCGCTGACGCCGACTATATTGCCGCAGCCCTCGACGAAGGGCCTCTCGGAGCTTACGGCCTTGGAGCACTCGCTGCTCCAGCTCCTTGAATTCCTGGTGGATCCGCTTCCTGCCGTTGGGCCTCCTCCCAGGCTGTCTGTATGACAGCAGCGTTTCCCTCGACCACCTCCCTAAAAAAGGGATAATTCCACTGGAAACTTCTCATACTATTTAGAAGCCCCTCGAGAGCTAGGCCGTAAAAAAAAGATTATGACGGACGACCGAACCCCCTAATCGAGAATCCGCGACGCTACTGGCGGATAGCCCCCGCTTCTTTTTTCCGCAACAACTTGGGCGAAATGGGGTTCTACCGGGAAACCCTTGATTTTTGAGTTTTCGCCATTGGTTACGACCAACCTTATTCTTGCTTTAGCTCATCCCTTGTTGTTTGTTGTTTATTTACCGCTTCCCTACTTTAGTTTTTAGTGCAGGCCTTGCTCATATACGCCCCTTTTCTTTTGGGTCTGTCGGAAGCCGTCCACGTTCAGTCTTCCTGTATAAGAGTTGCCTGGACCCTCCAGGTCTCCGGTCATCTTCCTGGATCAACCTGCCAATCCTTGGTCTCGAATGGAGAACCTAAAAAGTCTCCGAAACGAAGATCCTTGGGTTTACTTGGTTTAAAAGTCGTCCCTTAAAATAAAATAGGGGAGGCTTACTCGGGGCCGGTTTGCTCATGAAGACTCGTAGGCGCTCCCAAGACCGGGACCGAAAGACCGCACTCTTGGCACACCTAAGTTTGCCTCCTGTTTTAGACCCTCCCTGCTCCTGCTAACCGATTGTGCAGAGCATCTTTCCGCCGGAAGACCATGCAGTGATCCTCTGATTGAAAACCAGCCTGCAGTTAGATCAACAGCCCACACAAGAACAAGAGGTGGTACAGTCGTACGATTAGTTTTAAGCCGCATTGTACTCCATAGGCGACTTTCCAGAAGGTTGATCGACAGATCCCATGTATGGCTTTTCTGTAGACAGCTCCTCTGCCATAGCCTGCTGGCAATGCGGATCTTATGATGCCTCATAATAAGCCCTTTGAAGGTAGGGGGAGATAACTGTGGACATAAAACAAGGAAAATCGCAATACGCTGAGGTGGAAAGCGCTCAGGAACGATGGGCTGCAGATCACTCTCCATCGAGACGAGCATCAGGTTATGAATGGAGGGTCACGGGTCTCACGATCTTCCGGGATGACAGAAGAAGGATCAGAGGGAGACGTAAAAGTAGGTTAAGTCCACTCTTTCCGCTTCCGCTCATGATGTCGGCTTTGGAAATATAGTGTTTCGGTTACGGCTGAGGGCTAGTGAGTGACTCTACGTTCGTGAAGGCGACGGGCGCTCGTAAAGAAAACCTTTTTCGCAGAGCACAACCCTTCTTGTTTCGAAGTCTACCCCTCTCCCTTCGTTCAGGAACAAACACTTCGCCTAATTCTTTCGACCCGGTTTCCCACTAACCATTACGACCACTGAACCAACTTGGTTGACGAACATGGTTTATGCGCCTATTAGCCCAACTTTTAGGAGAGGACGCGCCCTACTATGTTGGGCTTCGGGGACTAGCTCACTTATTAGACTAATCAACCATCTACTAATCTACTTTAAAAATATGAACTTGAATTACCTAAATAGGAATTGTAGTGTAATTAGCGAGAACTCCTCCTATTCCGTTCACATCGTTGCTACTAGGATTTAGCTCTAGCCATGCGTAATTGTCCTTTCACTAGAAATAATATAATTCACTACGTATAAACATAAAAAATGGGAAAGGAGCCCACATGCCCTCTCTCCTTTCCTTTCCCCCTATCGCTAGGGCCTCGCCGTTTAAGGCTACATCAAAGATTGTTTTCCCTAACGAGGGCATTTTCGGGGACTACCATTACTCAAGATTGAACTTCCTAGCACATAATTCATAATTAAGGGAGCCATTGAAAGGTGACTACCCGAGCTAATGATAGGCAAGAACACTTTCCGGCCGGTAATTTACCTACTTACCTTGCTTATGGACCAGCTGCAGAGCTCAGCCTTTTTAGATGGTGCTACCAAGACGATTTCTGGATGCCCCTTGGCAACTTTTTATCGCGATAGTAGGATCTTTACAAAAAAAAGAAAAGGCTTGAGAAAGCTTTCGTTCTTTACCGCGAGCAATCGACGAGTTTGATTCTCGACATCTTACTGACCCTCATCTTTTTGCAAAAAGCCGCTCCACGGTGGTAAGTCTCATCTTGTGTGTTGGCAAAAGTGACAATAGTCACATGAAACCATCGAATATGTTCGAGGATCTCAAATTATATTCCAGTTCTGGGGAAAATTCGCAAAAACTCCGTTTCCATCGAGAATTGAATGTATTTTTCCCTTATTTCGACCGGAGAATATAAGAGACATTACTGTCGAGATTATGAACGAAAAATTAGACATTCCATGCCCTCGAAGAGTGCTTTGTTGTGCTAGGTCACTTACCTCTACTTTTTTGTCTTTATTTGACCCCTTGGATCGAAACGACTTTCCCCTTTGTGTCTGTATGAATTTCTGACCGCACGGAATCTCCATAGCCAATTTTCCATTTTTTTATTATGAACTCATAAGGTGCCTTTGGTACTACTATTATTTC
>JAREIK010014255.1:0-24931 GCA_029783825.1 Sapria himalayana
AATCAAAACAAAAAATTATTATATAGTAATATATTTTGGTTTGCTTTTGAATCATTATAGGTATTGTAATTATATTTTAATTGATACCTATCTTATTAATAATGGATTATTAATTTATTTTTTGATCATTATTAGAATATTTATAGTAAATTATTTATATTGAATTTATATGAAATTTAAATATAATTATTATTATAACTAAATATTGCATTCAATTTTGAAAAATATTTAAAAATTACTATATTTTCAAAGGTTATAACTTTCAAAAATGATAAAAAAATCACAAAAATAATTATTTTATTATTTTATTATTTAAATAAAACGTATAAACCACTAAATTCCTAATCATTTAAATATCTAGACTCCTTAACCCCAAAACCCCCTAAATACTTAAATAATTAAACCTATATAACCTAAATAATAAATAATAAATTTCATTTTTATTTGTATTCATTATAATTTTAAATATTCATTTTAATTATTTTTTAGTTTATTTTTATAGAAATATTAATACAAAAATTAATAATGAGTGAGTCATATAATTTTAATAAATTATTTTTTTATGAAAAAAAATATGCTTATAAAAATAAACAAAATTTCAAAATTTTGAAATTTTATTTAGTAATATAATTTACTTTGATTTTGAATTATCTTAGGTTCTACAAATATATTTTAATTAATATCTATCTTTTTAATAATAGTTTTTTAATTTATTTTTCGATCATTATAAAAATATATATTTATAAAATTTTTTATATTAAATTTACATCAAATATAATTATTAAGATTATTATAACTAAGTATTGCATTCATATTTTAGAAAGATTAAAATATAATTTACTTTGTTATTTCATTGATTAAATTAAACCTATAAACACTTAAATGTGCAAACATATAAAACAATAAATTCCTTGACCCCAAAACCACAAAAAACTTAAACCATTAAATAGGTATACCCTAAATAATAAATAATAAATCTCTTTTTATTAGTATTCATTATAATTCTAAATATTTATTTTTATTATTTATCAATTTTTTTTATAGAAATTTTAATTACAAAATAAATTATTAGTGAGAAAGATATAATTTAAATAATTTATTTTTCATCAAAAAAATATATATGCTTATAAAATGAGGCAAAATATTTAATATAAAAAATTATTATTTAGTAATATATCTTATTTTGATTTTGAATCATTTTAGATTCTATAATTATATTTTAATTTATATCTTTCTTATTAATACTTGTTTATTAATTTATTTATTGATCATTATTATAATATCTATTAATAAAATTATTTATATTTAGTTTAGATTATATATAATTATTAAGATTATTATAACTAATGATTATATTCACATTTAAAAAAATTTAAAATTATTATATTTTCAAAGGTTACAACCTTCAAAAATTAAAAAAATTCAAAAAATTAAATTTTTTGTTTTTTAATTCTTTAGATAATAACTATAAATCACTAAACTCCAAAACCCAAAAACAACTAAATACTTAAACTATTAAACATGTATATCCTGAATAATAAATAATAAATAATAAATCTCAATTGTATTTGTATTCATTATAATTTTAAATAATTATTTTAATTATTTATTAGTTTATTACTATATAATTATAAATTACAAAATAAATTATGAGTAAGACAAATTAATTTAAATAATTTATTTATAATAACAAAAATATAAAGTTATAAAAAAAGCAAAACATTAAAAAAAGTATTATTAAGTAATATATTTTACTTTGATTTTGAATAAATTTAGATCTAGCAAATATATTTTAAATAATATCTATCTTATTAATAATTGTTTATTAATTTTTTTTGATCATTATTATAATATCTAGCAATTTAATTATTTATATTGAATTTAAAAGACTTAAAATTATAAAGATTATTATAACTAAATATTATATTTACATTTGAAAAAAATTTAAAAATAATTATATTTTCAAAGGTTATAACCTTCAAAAATTAAAAAAATAATAAAAATAAATTTTATGTTATATCATTGTTTAAATAAAACTTATAAACCACTAAATGTCTAAACACTTTAATCCTCTAAACTCCTAAACACAAAAGCTTTTAAATACTTAAACCTTTAAACTCGTAAACCTTAAAAATAATTTAAATAATTTATTAAAATATTAATTACAAAATAAATTATGAGTAATACAAATATAATTTTAATTATTTATTTTTCATCAAAAAAAATATAAACTTATAAAAAGAAGCAAAAACTAAAAAAAAGTATTATTTTGTAATAAATTTTACTTGGATTTTGAATATTTTTAAGTTTTGCAATTATATTTTAATTTATATCTATCATATTAATAATAGCTTATTAATTTATTTTTTGATAATTGATATCATATCTATCAAAAAAATTATTTATATTTAGTTTATATTATATATAATTATAATGATTATTATTACTAAATATTGTATTTACATTTTTAAAAAATTTTAAAATTATTATATATTCAAAGGTTATAAACTTTGAAAATGTAAAAAAATATCAAAAATAATTTTTTTGTTATTTCATTGTTTAAATAATTTTTTTGTTATTACTAAACACTTAATTTTTATTCAGTATAATTTTAAATTTTTCTTTTAATTATTTATTAGTTTATTTTTATAGAAATATTAATTACAAAAAAAATATTAGTGAGATAGATCTAATTTAAATTAGACTGGTATACCCAAAATAATAATGAAATATTATTTTTTTGATTATAATTTTAAATATTCATTTTAATTATTTATTAGTTTATTTTTATATAATTTTTAATTAAAAAATAAATTATGAGTTATACAAATATAATTTTTATAAATTTAGTTTCATCAAAAAAATATGTTTAAAATTTTTTAAAAGAAAAAAAAATTTCAAAACAACAAATTATTATATAGTAATATATTTTGATTTATTCTGAATCATTTTATGTTTTTTTTATTATATTTTAATTGATATCTATCTTATTAATAATAGATTATTAATTTATATTTTGATCATTTTTATAATATTTATCAATAATATTATTTATATTGAATATATATGATATATAAATATAATGATTTTTATAACTAAATATTGAATTCACATTTTAAAAAATTTAAAAATAATTATATTTTCAAAGGTTATAACCTTTGAAAATATCAAAAAAATAATAAAAATAATTATTTTGTTTTTTAAATTTTTAAATAAAACGTATAAACCACTAAATGTATACACAGTAAAATCAGTAAACTGCTAAGGCCCATAATGCCTAAATACATAAACCATTAAACTACTATATACTACTTAATAATTAAGAAATCTAATTTTTATTTCAATTTATTATTATTTTAAATATTAATTTTAATTATTTATAAGTTTATTTTATAGAAATATTTATTACAAAATAAATTATGAGTGTGACAAATATAATTTAAATATTTATTTTTAAACAAAAAATATATATACGCTTATAAAAGAAGAAAAAATTTAAAAATTAAAAATTATTATCCAGTAATATATTTTACTTTAATTTTGAATCAATTTGGGTTTTGTAAATATTTTTTAATTAATATCTATCTTATTATTAATATTTTATTAATTTAATTTTTGATCATTATTATAATATTTATCAATAAAATTGTTTATATTGAATTTATATGATATATATTATTAAAATTATTATAGCTAAATATTATATTCACATTTCAAAAAATTTTAAATATTATTATATTTTAAAAGGTTATAACCAATGAAAATGACAAAAAATAATTTTTTTTTGTTATTTTATTGTTTAAATAAAACCTATAAATCACTAAATGCCTAAAAACATAAATCCCTAAACTCTTAAATGACAAAACCTCTAAATACTTAAACTATTAAACTGGTATACATTAATAATAAATCATAAATCTCATTTTAATTTTTATTAAGTGTTATTTTAATTATTTATAAGTTTATTTTTATAGAAATATTAATTACAAAATAAATTATTAGTGAGACAAATATATTTTAAATAATTTATTATTTATCAAAAAAATATATATGATTATAAAAAGAGGCCAAATTTTAAAAAAATTTATTATCTTGTAATATATTTTATTTTGATTTTGAATCATTTTAGTTTTTGCAATTATATTTTAATTTATATCTTTCTTATTAATAATAGTTTATTAATTTTTTTATTGATCATTATTATAATATCTATTAATAAAATTATTTATATTAACTTTACATTATATATAATTATTAAGAATATTAGAACTAAATTTTATATTAACATTTAAAAAAAATTAAAAATTATTATATTTTCAAAGGTTATAACCTTGAAAAATTAAAAAAATCAAAAAATTTAATTTTTTATTTTTTTATTCTTAAAAATAAAAACTATAAATCACTTATGTCCTAAACACTTAAATCACTAAACTCCAAAACACCTAAATACTTAAACCATTAAACTAGTCTATCCTGAATAATAAATAATAAATCTCAATTTTATTTGCATTCATTATAATTTTAAATATTCATTTTATTTATTTATTAGTTTATTTTTATAGAATTATAAATTAAAAATAAATTATGTGGAAGACAAAAATAATTTAAATAATTTACTTTTAATAAAAAAAATATAAACTTAAAAAAAGAAGCAAAACATCAAAAAAATTATTATTTACTATTATATTTTACTTTGATTTTGAATAAATTTATGTTTTACAAATATATTATAAAAAATATCTATGTTATTAATTATAGTTTATTAATTTATTTTTTGATCAGTAATATAATATCTATCAATATAATTGTTTATATTGAATTAACATGGTATATATTTATTAAGATTATCATAACTAGATATAGTATTCACATATAAAAAAAATTTAAAAATTTGTTATATTTTCAAAGGTTATAACCTTCAAAAATGAGAAAAAATAAAAAAAATAAATTTTTTGTTATATCATTGTTTAAATAAAACTTATAAACCATTAAATGCCTAAATACATAAATCTCTAAACTCCTAAACCCCGAAGCCCCTAATTACCTAAACCTTTAAACTCGTAATCCTTAAATATAATTTAAATAATTTATAGAAATATTAATTACAAAATAAATTATGAGTTACAAATATAATTTAATTAATATATTTTTCAGCAAAAAAAAATATAAGCTTATAAAATGACACAAAAACTAAAAAAAAAGTATTATTATTTAGTAATAAATTTTACTTTGATTTTGAATCATTTTAGGTTTTTTAATTATATTTTAATTTATATATATCATATTAATAATAGTTTATTAATTTATTTTTTGATAATTGATATAATATTATCAATAAAATTGTTTATATTTAGTTTATATTATATATAATTATTATTATTATTATTACTAAATATTGTATTCCAATTTTTTTAAAATTTTAAAATTATTATATTTTCAAATGTTATGACATTTTAAAATTTGAAAAAATATCAAAAATAAATTTTTTGTTATTTCATTTTTTAAATAAAAGCTATAAACCATTTAATGCCTAAATACTTAATTCAATAACTTCTAAATCTCGAAAACCCTAAATAGATAAATTTTTTAAACAGGTATATCCTAAATAGTAAATAATAAATCTCATTTTTATTTTTTTCATAATAATTTTAAATATTCATTTTAATTATTTATTTGTTTAGTTTTATATAAATATTAAATACAAAATAAATTATAAGTTGGAAAAATATAATTTATATAAATTATTTTTAAACAAAAAAATATAGATAAACTTATTAAAAGAAGAAAATAATTAAAAACAAAAAATTATTATATAGTAATATATTTTACTTTGTTTCTAAATCATTTTAGGTTTTGTAATTATATTTTAATTGATATCTAACATATTAATAATATATTATTAATTTATTTTTTGATCATTATTAGAATATTTATCAATAAATATATTTATATTAAATTTATATGAATATAGATTTAATAATTATTATAACTAAATATTGTATTCACATTTGAAAAAAATTTTAAAATTATTATATTTTTAAAGATTATAACCTTCGAACATGAGAAAACACAAAAAAAAATTATTATTTCATTGTTTAAATAAAACCTTTAAATCACTAAATGCCTAAACACTTAAATCACTAAACTACAAAATCTCGATACCCCTATATAGATAATCGTTTAAACGGGTTGACCCAAAATAAAAATTAAAAAATCTCATTTTTAATTGTTTTCATTATAATTTAAAAAATTCATTTTGATTGTTTAGTTTTTTATTTTTATATATGTATTAATTATAAAATAAATTATTAGTTAAAAATATAATTTATAAAAATTATTTTTCATCAAAAAATAGATATGCTTATAAAAAGAATAAAAATTTAATAACAAATAATTTATATTAAATAATATATTTTGCTTTGCTTTTGAATTATTTTAGTTTTTAATATTATATTTTTAGTAATTTCAATGTTATTCATAATAGATTTTTAATTTATTTTTTGATAATTATTAAAATATCTATCAATAAAATTGTTTATATTGAATTTATATGATATATAATTATTATGATTATTATAAATAAATATTTATTCACTTTTTGGAAAAAAATTTAAAAATTATTATATTTTCAAAGGTTATAACCTTAGAAAATATCAAAAAATAATAAAAATAATTTTTTTTGTTTTATTTTTTAAATAAAAACTATAAACCACTAAATGCATACACAGTTAAATCAGTAAACTCTTAAACCCCATAATGCCTAAATACATAAACCATTAAACTTCTATAAACTACTTAATAATTAATAAATCTAATTTTTATTTCTTTTTATTATAATATTAAATATTCATTTTAATTATTTTATAGTTTATTTTTTTGAAATATTTATTACAAAATAAAGTATGAGTGCGACAATTATAATTTAATTAATATCTATCTTTTTATTAATAGTTTAATAATTTAATTTTTGATCATTATTATTTTATCTATCAATAAAATTGTTTATATTGAATTTATATGATATATAATTATTAATATTATTAAAACTAAATATTGTATTCTCATTTCAAAAATGTGTAAATATTATTATATTTTCAAAGGTTATAACATATGAAAATGATAACAAATTATAGAAAATTTTTTTTTATTTTATTTTTTTATATAAAACCTAAAAACCACTAAAAGCTAAAATCATAAATCGCTAAACTCCTAATGATAAAACCTTTAAATACTTAAACTATTAAACTGGTATACATTAATAATAAATCTTAAATCTCATTTTAATTTTTATTCAGTATATTTTTAAATTTTTATTTTAATTCTTTATTAGTTTATTTTTATAGAAATATTAATTACAAAATAAATTATTAGTGAGATGGATCTAATTTAATTTAAACCGGTATTTCTAAATAATAAATAATAAATAATAAATCTCATTTTTTTATTATAATTTTAAATATTCATTTTAATTAATAATTTGTTTATTTATATATAAATATTAATTACGAAATAAATTATTAGTTAGATAAATATAATTTATATAAATTATTTTTCATAAAAAAAATATAGATCAACTTATTAAAAGAATAAAAAATTCAAAAACAAAAAATTATTATATAGTAATATATTTTTTTTTGCTTTTGAATCATTTTAAGTTTTGTAATTATATTTTAATTAATATCTATCTTATTATTATAAATGGATTATTAATTTATTTTTTGATTATTATTAGAATATTTATCAATAAAATTGTTTATATTGAATTTATATAATATATAAATATAATGATTAGTATAACTAAATATTGTATTCACATTTGAAAAAAATTTAAAAATTATGATATTTTCAAAGGTTATAACCTTTGAAAATATCAAAAAATATTAAAATAAAATTTTTTGTTATTTTATTTTTTAAATAAAACCTATAAACCACTAAATGCTAGGGGTGCTTATGGGACGAGACTGGATGGGGATTACAAATCTCCAGTCCTTTGCCACAGTTCGGAGATTTTTTTTGAAGATCCAGAGCCATCCAATAGGTAGAAAAATCGGGACGGGACTAGACATAGATCGGGGATTTTGGATAGGAGAAAATGGTTCCGGGACGGAATGGAGTTCGGACATTTTTTTCAATTTATTTTCTTCAAACCGGCCAAGTTAGTTCATGTCGAAACCTTTTGTTGTACCATTTATCATTCCTTAGTTATGTATCTTTAAAACTCAAATTGGGCCAATTTTGTTTTGTCAAATAGGCCGAATACCGGAAATGAGTTCCATTACCTTGTCAAAAGCTTTGATGTGCAGAAAAGGATAGAAATGTTAAAAAGAAAGGGATCAAGTTGTGTTCTTAATTTGGTTCTTTGTTTTTGTCACAAGTTGGCTTTGTTCAGCCGAGTGAAAGTTTACCATAATAGCAATACAACATTTTTTAAATAATTACTTAAAATATTAAGGAATAGCTAAAGATGACCACAAACAATGGTAGCAGCAAATACTACTTAAGTAATTGCTACAAATAGGCAGCTTAATATAACAAAAAAAATACAACTAATAACAACCATGATAATAATCATTTCAAAGGTCCTTCCCGGAACAGGAACGAAAATCAAAATCCAATTAATTATCTCTTCTACAACTTCTCCATTTTCTTCCTCCACTGTAGAAGGACAACCAATGATGAAAACGTATTAATCATGTAGACATAAATTTATAAGATGAAAGTGTAATAAAAAAACAAAATATTACCTTATAAAATTTAATACACCCATTCCAAATTTATTTGGCCAACTATAGTTGGAAGAATATTTGGATTTTTAGACCCCTCTGAAAATTATAATTGAACCATATTTTTATTAAATTGAATGACTAAATTATTATTCATTCCAACTATAATAAATTTATATTTTATTAAATACATAAATTATATAAATAAGGTTTATGTAATTAATTTTTCTAACAAAACCTAGCAGTTGTATACTAATTAATTTTTCTAAAAAATTAAATACATAAACCTTTTGAGAATTTATAAACTATTATTTTTCATTCCAACTATAATAAATTTATATTTTATTAAATACATAAATTATATAAAAAGGTTTATGTATACAAAACCTAACAGCTATTATAATGTATACAAAACCTTTTGAGAATAAATTAATAATCTATAATTAATAAGTTAGATATCAATTAAAATATAATTACAAAACCTAAAATGATTCAGAAATAATTAAAAATATATTACTATAAAAATTTTTTTTGTTTTTAATTTTTTTATTCTTTTATTAAGTTTATCTATATTCTTTTGTTGAAAAATAATTTATACAAATTATATTTGTCTAACTCATAATTTATTTTGTAATTAATATTTATATAAAAATAAACAAATAAATAATTAAAATGAATATTTAAAATTATAATGTAAAAAATAAAAATGAGATTTATTATTTATTATTTAGGATATACATAATGTAAACAATAAAAAATAAAAATAAACAAATAAATAAAAAATAATTATAATGTAAAAATGAGATTTAAAAAATAAAATTATAATGTAAAATAGTTTTTGATTTAAGTATTTAGGCATTTAATGGTTTATAGGTTTTATTCAAACAATGAAATAACAAAAAATTTATTTTTGATATTTTTTCAAATTTTCAAAGTTTATAACATTTGAAAATATAATAATTTTAAAATTTTTTAAAAATGTGAATACAATATTTAGTAATAATAAATATTATAACTATATATAATTTAAACTAAATATAAACAATTTTATTGATAGATATTATATCAATTATCAAAAAATAAATTAATAAACTATTAGTAATATGATAGATATAAATTAAAATATAATTAAAAACCCTAAAATGATTCAAAATCAAAGTTAAATTTAATACTAAATAATAATTTTTTTTAGTTTTTGCATCATTTTATAAGCTTATATGTTTTTTTGATGAGAAATATATTATTTAAATTATATTTGTATCACTCATAATATATTTTGTAATTAATATAATTTAAATAAATTATTTAAATTATATTTAATAATTACCAGTTTAAAGGTTTAAGTATTTAGGGGCTTTTGTGTTTAAGAGTTTAGATGTTTAAGTGTTTAGGCATTTAGTGGTTTATAAGTTTTATTTAAACAATGATATAGCAAAAAATTTATTTTTATTATTTTTTCTAATTTTTGAATATTATATCCTTCAAAAATATAATAATTTTTAAATTTTTTTCAAATTAAATATAATATTTATTTATAATAATCTTCATAATTATAATTCATTTAAATTCAATATAAATAATTATTTTGCTAGCTATTATAATTATGATCAAAAAATAAATTAATAAACTATTATTAATAAAATAGTTATTATTTAAAAAGTATTTGCAAAATCTAAATTTATTCAAATCAAAGTAAAATATATTACAAAATAATAATTTTTTTTAATGTTTTGCTTTTTTTATAAGTTTATATTTTTGTCATTAAAAATAAATTATTTAAATTATATTTGTCTTACTTATAATTTATTTTGTAATTTATAATTCTATAATAATAAACTACTAAATAATTAAAATGAATATTTAAAATTATAATGAATACAAATAAAATTGAGATTTATTATTTATTATTCAAGATATAACGGTAATATTCAACCAAGTTGCATTACCTTGTCAAAATCTTTGATATGCAGAAAAGGATAGAAATGTTAAATTGAATGGGACCGAGTTGTGTGCTCAATTTAGTTCTTTGTTTTTTCACAAGTTGGATTTGTTCAGCCGAGTGAAAGTTAACCATAATAGCAATAATACATTTTTTAAACAATTACTTAAAATATTAAGGAATAGCTAAAGATGACCATAAACATTGGTAGCATCAATTACTACTTGAGTAATTGCTAAAATTAGGCAGCTTAATATAACAAAAAAATAAAATTAATAACAACCATGATAATAATCATTTCAAAGGTTCGTCCCGTAACAGCAACGAAAATCCAAACCCAATTAATTATCTTTTCAATAACTCCTCCCTTTTCTTACTCCATAGTAGAAGGAAAACCAAAGATGAAAACGTGTTAATCATGTAGACATAAATTTCTAAGATGAAAGAGTAATAAAAAAACAAAATATTACCTTATAAAATTTAATACACCCATTCCAAATTTAGTTGGCCAACTATAGTTGGAAAAATATTTGGATCTTGTGACCCCTCTGAAAATTGTAATTGAACCATATTTTTATTAAATTGAATGAATAAAATAAGTAAAAGTTAAATTAAAATTTACAAGATTTGTATACTAACCTGATACATTATCATTAAGGTCTTGAACTAATTCTTCAATTACAATAGGTATGGTTGAGCTTCTCAACCAATCTTGTAGACATTTGAGAACTTCAGCTGTAATATGTGTTAAAGAACTCCTAAATTTATCTAAAGTTCTCCTCCCAGTGCTAAATGTCGATTCATAGGCCACAGTAGATGCTTGGATAGCAAATACATCTCTTGCTACATTTGCCAAAGAAGGATACCTAATCTCATTTACCTTCCACCAGTTTAGAAGATCAAAATGAATTCTATTTTTTTGAAGTTTGTCCTCCAAGTACCTATCCAACTCTTCCAAAGCTGCAACTTCTTGTTCTTTCTCCAATTTAAAAAAAAATCATAAACATAAGTATCACTACCATCAAAGAAATCATCATTTTTCTTCGATACAGTAGAAGAGGAATCATCTTCTTTTCATTCATCTTCATTTAAATCTTTATAATCATCAATTATCTCATTTAAAGCATTTATAACCTTTTTCACCAAAATTTAGCCAATTCCTCTCCATAATGCTAAGTGTACTTAACCTTGAGATATTTAAGCTTATATCTAGGATCCAACACTATTGCCACAAAAAGCATAATATTTGTTGACTGAAGAGAACCCCAATATTTGTTGAATTTATGCCTCATTTTCATACCCATTTTAGACACCATTGTATCTCTACTATTTTCACAAAGCTCAATTTTTTTTCTAATTTCGAATAATCTCAGAAAAAAAAACACAAGAGGTAGAATATTATGAGCCAGAAAATTTACAAGTTACCTCATAACAAGTTTTCAAGAAAAGAACCAAAATTTTGGCGTTTGTTTTGTCTCTCTCAGTTGGAACATTTGAACCAAACTCCTTCAAAAACCTTTTGTATTTGTCCTCCAACTTATCAAATTCTTTTTGATATTTTATATTAGTTTGTAGTATCAAATATGTTGAATTCCATCTTGTAGGAAAATCTAATTGCAATGAAGATCCATATGTCAAGTTTGCTTCTTCAACACATAACTTAAACATATTAAATCTTTTAGGACTGCTCCTCACATATTTCATCACACCTATAATTTTTTGAATAGCACCCTCAACTACTGCAATGCCATCTCTGACAATTAAGTTTAGGATATGAGCACAACATCTCATACGAAAATTCTTGCCTCTCAAAGGTACAACACTTTTTTCACGAGCTTTTTTTTCAATTGTTCGACTGCAACATCATTATTTTATGCATTGTCAACAGTAATGTACATCAACTTTATCAAACCTAATTCATTCATGCAAAACTCAATAGTATTTCTAATATTAACTACAGAATGACTTTTAATTACACAAAAGTTCAAAAGCCTTTTATGTATATTCTTTTGAGAATCATTTAAATGAATAGTCAAACATATATAAGCCAAATTTTGAATGCTAGTCCAAGTGTTGGTAGTCAATGAAACTCTACAATAATGAGATGATATGCTATGAAATAATTTCTTCTTTTTCTTCACAAACAAAGAAAAATAATCCCTCAACATAGAGTACCTAGATGGAATTTAAAATTGAGGCAGACTAACTTCACAAAACTCCTTAAACTCGTCCCTCTGAACAAAACAAAAAGGCAATTCATCTTTTATGATCATTTTCACCAAATCCTCCCTAACTAGTTATTGATCAAATTGCCAACAAGTTAATTTGTTATCCTCTGAACTAGTACCTTTAGTGAAACTCAACAAAGATTGTGACTTGTCTGTACCTTTCTGAGCTTCTATTAATTCTTTTTTGGGTAGATATTTCTTATGAGTCTTCCTCAGGTATTTCCAAAACCCGAAGTACCTTGATCACTTTTTGCCAATTATTATTTCCTACACCATATACAAGCAGCCCACCCAGTTTCATTTCCGTCTGAATCAACTAATATCTCATAAGTTTCCCAAACATTAGACTTATACTTTTTATGAGCTTAAGGTTCAGATGTACCTTGACTTTCTTTTACAATTGGAATTGAAGAACCTGCCGTAACAATATCAGGGTTCGTGAAAAGATGATAATCGGATTTACCAGTACTTTGATCATTTGTGATGTGATCATCTTCAATTTATTGTATTTTTCGTTTACCACTGGATTGTGCCATCGACATTGCCATTAATTAATATGATATGTTAAGCATAAATACATATAAATATTTTAAAAAAGCAAGCTCTACAAAACTTACTGTAACACATTCAGCTCACTCATTTGACCCAACCACAACACCACAACCAATACTCAACAATACTGGCTAAGACACATAATAATAATCATAATTAATTACCCAATTCTCGTCAGAAAAACAAACCAAAAGTCTGGTGGCATCTGAGCCATGGTGTAGGCAAGCAGAAGTGCGACGGACACGGGCTGGACCTAACTGAACATGGCTGGAACGACATGAGGTGGCCTGGAACTCGTTGGAACAGCAATAGGTGCATCGGAATTGCATGGGCAGTAGTGGAATTGGTGGCATCTTCATGTTATATATATATATATATATATATATATATATATATATATATATATATATATATATATATATATATTCCTGGTTCTAGTATCGGTTTTTTTAGGACGGGATGCTTTTCGGGATGGATATTGCTTAAGATCCATAACCATCCCAAAAGAAAAAATGCATAACAGAACGGGACAGGAAAAGTCAAAGTCAACGGATTTTTCTAAGTCCTGATTCTTTCGGGACAAGACTCCGGGTCGGGTCGCGAATCTCCGAGTCTCGTGAGGAGCCCTACTAAATGCATATATAGTTAAATCAGTAAACTCTTAAACCCCGTAATACCTAAATACATAAACCATTAAACCGCTAAATACTACTTAATAATTAATAAATCTATTTTTTATTGCTATTTATTATATTTTTAAATATTCATTTTAATTATTTATTAGTGTATTTATTTGTAAATATTTATTACAAAATAAATTATGGGTGGGACAAATATAATTTAAATAATATATTGTTTATTTAATAAAAATAATGCTTATAAAAGAAGTATAAATACAAAAATTAAAAATTATTATCAAGTAATATAAGTTACTTTAATTTTGAATCAATTTGGGTTTTGTAAATATTTTTTAATTAATATCTATCTTAATATTAATAGTTTATAAATTTAATTTTTGATCATTATTATAATATCTATCAATAAAATTATTTATATTAAATTTATATGATATATAATTATTAATATTATTATAACAAAATATTATATTTAAATTTCAAAAAATTTTAAATATTATTATATTTCCAAATGTTATAACCTATGAAAATGATAAAAAATTATAAATTTTTTTTTGTTATTTTATTTTTTTAAATAAAACCTATAAACCACTAAAAGCCTAAAAACATAAATCGCTAAAATCCTAACGACAAAACCTCTAAATACTTAAATCATAAAACTAGTATACATTAATAATAAATCATAAATCTCATTTTAATTTTTTATTCAGTATAATTTTAAATTTTTATTTTAAATATGTATTAGTTTATTTTTATAGAAATATTTATTACAAATTAAATTATGAGAGCGACATATATATTTTAATTAATTTATTTTTAATCAAAAAAAATATATGCTTATAAAATAAGTAAAAATTTAAAAATTAAAAATTATTATCCAGTAATATATTTTACTTTATTTTGAATCAATTTGGGTTTTGTAAATTTTTTTAATTAATATCAATCCTTTTATTAATAGTTTATTAATTTAAATTTGATCATTATTATATTATCTATCAATAAAATTGTTTATATTTAATTTATATGATATATAATTATTAATATTATTATAACTAAATATTGTATTCACATTTCAAAAAATTTTAAATATTATTATATTTTCAACGGTTATAACCTATTATAATTAGAAAAAAAATACAATTTTTTTTTTATTTTATTGTTTAAATAAAACCTATAAACCACTAAATACCTAAAAACATAAATTGCTTAACTCCTAAATGACAAAACCTTTAAATACTTAAACTATTAAAAAGATATACATTAATAAAAAATCATAAATCTCAATTTAATTTTTATTAAGTATAATTTTAATTTTTTTTAATTATTTATCCGTTTATTTTTATAGAAATATTAATTACAAAATAAATTATTAGTGAGGCAGATCTAATTTAAATAATTTATTTTTCATCAAAAAAAATATATACTTGATAAAAAGAGGCAAAATTTTAAAAACAAAAATTTATTATTTAGTAATATATTTTATTTTTATTTTGAATCATTTTATTTTGCAATTATATTTTAATTTATATCATTCTTATTAATAATAGGATGTTAATTTTTTATTGATCATTATTATAATATATATTAATAAAATTATTTATATTAAGTTTACATTATATATAATTAATAATAATATTATTATTGAATATTATATTCACATATAACAAAAAATTAAAAATTATTATAATTTCAAAGTTTATAACCTTCAAAAATTAAAAAAATCAAAAAATTAAATTTTTTATTTTTTTCTTTCTTTCAATAAAAACTATAAATCACAAAAGGCCTAAGCACTTAAATCACTAAACCCCTAAATACCTAAATACTTAAATCATTAAACTAGTATATCCTGAATAATAAATAATAAATCTCTATTTTATTTGTATTCGTCATAGTTTTAAAAATTCATTTTAATTATTTATTAGTTTATTTTTATAGAATTATAAATTAAAAATAAATTATGATGAAGACAAATATAATTTAAATAATTTACAGTTAATAAAAAAAATATAAACTTATAAAAAGAAGCAAAACATCAAATAAATTATTTTTTAAGTAATATATTTTATTTTGATTTTGAATAAATTTACGTTTTGCAAATATATTTTAAATAAAATCTTTCTTATTAATAATAGCTTATTAATTTATTTTTTGATCATTAATATAATATCTATCAATATAATTTTTTATATTGAATTTACATGATATATAATTATTAAGATTATCATAACTAAATATAGTATTCACATATAAAAAAAATTTAAAAATTGTTATATTTTCAAAGGTTATAACCTTCAAAATTGATAAATAATAACAAAAATAAATTTTTTGTTATATCATTGTTTAAATAAAACTTATAAACCATTAAATGCCTAAACACATAAATCTCTAAACTCCTAAACCCAAAAGCCCCTAAATAGTTAAACCTTTAAACTCGTAATACTTAAATATAATTTAAATAATTTATTGAAATATTAATTACAAAATAAATTATGAGTGATACAAATATAATTTAAATAATTTATTTTTCATCAAAAAAATATATAAGCTTATAACAAGAAGCAAAAACTAAAAAACAAAAATTATTATTTAGTAATAAACTTTACATAGTTTTTGAATCATTTTAGGTTTTTTAATTATATTTTAATTTATATCCATCATAATAATAATAATAACATATTAATTTTTTTTTTGATAATTGATATAATATCTATGAATAAAATTGTTTATATTTAGTTTATATTATATATAATTATAATGATTATTTTTACTAAATATTGTATTCACATTTTTAAAAAATTTAAAATTATTATATTTTCAAAGGTTATAACCTTTGAAAATGTGAAAAAATATCAAAAAATGTTTTTATTGTTATTTCTTTGTTTAAATAAAACCTATAAACCACTAAATGTTTAAAAACATAAATCACTAAACTTCTAAATGATAAAACCCCTAAATACTTAAACCATTAAACTAGTAAACATTAATAATAATTCATAAATCATATTTTAATTTTTCTTCAGTATAATTTTAAATTTTTATTTTAACTATCTATTAGTTTATTTTTATAGAAATATTAATTACAAATTAAATTATTAGTGAGACAAATCTAATTTAATTTAAACCGGTATACCCTAAATAATAAATAATAAATCTCATTTTTTTTCATTATAACTTTAAATATTAATTTTAATAATTTATTTGTTTATTTTTATATAAATATTAATAACAAAATAAATTAAGATTTACACAAATATAATTTATATAAATTATTTTTAATCAAAAAAATATAGATAAACTTTTTTTAAAAAAAAAATTTCAAAACAAAAATTTATTATATATTAATATATTTTGCTTTGCTTCTGAATCATTTCAGGTTTTTTAATTATATTTTATTTGATATCTATCTTATAAATTATAGATTATTAATTTGTTTTTTGATCATTATTAAAATATTTTTCGATAAAAATGTTTATATTGAATTTATATGATATATAAATATAAATATTATTATAACTAAATATAGTATTCACTTTTGAAAAAATTTTTAAAATTATTATATTTTCAAAGTTATAACATTTGAAATTGTCAAAAAATAAAAAAAATAATTTTTTTTGTTATTTCATTGTTTAAATAAAACCTATACACAACTAAATGTCTATGCACTTAAACCACTAAACTACAAAATCCCACTACCCCTATATAGATAATCCTTTTAACCGGTATACCCTAAATAATAATTAATAAATCTCATTTTTATTTGTTTTCATTAAAATTTAAAAAATCAATTTTGATTGTTTAGTTTTTTATTTATATATATATATTAATTATAAAATAAATTATGTGTTAAAAATATAATTTATTAAAAATATTTTTCATCAAAAAATAGATAAGATTATAAAAATCATAAAAATTTAAAAACAAATAATTATACTTTAGTGATATATTTTGTTTTGCTTTTGAATCATTTTAGGTTTTGATATTATATTTTAAGTAATATCAATCTTATTCATAATAGATTTTTGATTTATTTTTTGAAATTATTAGAATATCTATCAATAAAATTGTTTATATTGATTTATTTGATATATAATTATTATGATTATTATAAATATATATTGCATTCACTTTTGAAAATAAATTTAAAAATTATTATATTTTCAAAGGTTATAAACTTAAAAAATGAGAGAAAATAATAAAAATAAATTTTTGGTTATTTCATTTTAAAAATAAAACCTATAGATCATTAAATGATTTGTTACTTAAATCAGTAAGCTCATAGACCACGAAACCGCTAAATACCTAAACCTTTTAACAGCTATATACTACTTAATAAAAAATAAATCTCATTTTTTATTTCTATTTATTATAATTTTAAATATTCATTTTAATTATTTATAGATTAATTATTTAGAAAAATTAATTACTAAATAAATTTTGTGTGAAACAAATATTTTTTAAATAATTTATTTTTAATCAATAAAAAATATAAGATTATAAAAAGAAGGAAATATTTGAAAATTAAATATTATTATTTAGTAATATATTTTGATTTGATTTTGAATCATTTTGTGTTATGTAAATATATTTTAATTAATATTTATATTATTATTAATAGTTTATTAGTTTAATTTTTGATCATTATTATACTATCTATCATTAAAATTGTTTAATTTAATTTATATGATATATAATTAGTATGATTAATATAATTATACATAGTATTCACTTTTCAAAAAATTTTAAAAATTAATTTATTTTTAAAGGTTATAACCTTTAAAAATCAGATAAAATCAAAAAAAAAATTCTTTTTATTATATAAATAAAAACTATAAACCACTAAATGCTTAAAAATTTTAATTGCTAAACACCTAAATGACAAAAACCATAAATTATCAATATATTAAACTGGTATACCAGATAAAATAAATTATAAATCTCATTTTAATTTTTATTCATTCTAATTTTAAATATTCATTTTAATTATTTATTAGTTTATTTTTTATAGAAATATTAATCGCAAAATAAATAAAGAGTGAGACAAATATAATTTTAATAATTTATTTTTAATCAAAAAATAAATATAAGCTTATAAAAAGAAGTAAAAATTTAAAAACAAAAAATTATCATTTAGTAATATATTTTACTTTGATTTTGAATCATTATAGGTTTTGCATTTATATTTTAATTGCTACCAATCTTATTAATAATAGTTTATTAATTTATTTTTTGATCATTACTATAATATCTATCAATAAAATTACTTATATTGAATTTAAATGTCTTATAATTATTAATATTATTATAACTAAATATTATATTTAAATTTGAAATATATTAAAAATTATTAATTTTTCAAAGGTTATAACCTTCAAAAATGATAAAAAATCACAAAAAAAAGTAATTATTATTTTATTATTTAAATAAAATATATAAACCACTAAATGCCTAATCATTTAAATATCTAGACTCCTTAACACCAAAACCCCCCAAATACTTAAACCATTAAACCTATATAACCTAAATAATAAATAATAAATTTTATTTTTATTTGTATTAATTATAATTTTAAATATTCATTTTAATTATTTTTTAGTTTATTTTGATAGAAATATTAATTACAAAATAAATAATGAGTGAGACATTATTTAAATATATTATTTTTTATGAAAAAAAAATAAGCTTATAAAAATAAATAAAATTTCAAAGATTTGAAATTTTATTTAGTAATATTATTTACTTTGATTTTGAATTATTTTGGGTTCTGCAATATATTTTAATTAATATCTATTTATTAATAATAGTTTATTAATTTATTTTTCTATCATTATAAAAATATATATTAATAAAATTCTTTATATTAAATTTACATCAAATATAATTATTAAGATTATTATAACTAAGTATTGTATTCATATTTTAGAAAGATTAAAAAATTATTATATTTTCAAAGGTTATAACCTTTGGAAATCACGAAAATTCATAAAAATCAATTTTTTGTTATTTCATTGATTAAATAAAACCTATAAACACCTAAATGTGCAAACATATAAATCAATAAACTCCTTAACCCCAAAACCACAAAAAAATTAAACTTTTAAATAGGTATACCCAAAATAATAAATCATATATCTCTTTTTATTAGTATTCATTATAATTTTAAATATTCATTTTAAATATTTTTTAATTTATTTTTATAGAAATATTATTTACAAAAGAAATTATTAGTGTGACAGATATAATTTAAATAATTTATTTTTCATCAAAAAAATATATATGCTTATAAAAATAGGCAAAATTTTTAAAATAAAAAATTATTATTTAGTAATATATCTTATTTTGATTTTAAATCATTTTAGATTCTACAATTATATTTTAATTTATATCATTCTTATTAATACTAGTTTATTAATTTATTTAATGATCATTATTATAATATCTTTTAATAAAATTATATATATCTAGTTTACATTATTTATAATTATTAAGATTATTATACTAAATATTATATTAACATTTAAAAAAATTTAAAATTATTATATTTTCAAAGGTTACAAACTTCAAAAATTAAAAAAATTAAAAAAATTAAAAAAATTAAAAAAATTAAAAAAATTAAATTTTTTGTTTTTTAATTCTTTAGATAATAACTATAAATCACTAAAGGTCTAAACAATTAAATCACTAAACTCCTAAAACAAAAAAAAACCTAAATAATTAAACCATTAAATCGGTATATCCTAAATAATAAATAATAAATCTCAATTTTATTTGTATTCATTATAATTTTATATATTCATTTTAATTATTTATTTGTTTATTTTTATAGAATTATAAATTACAAAATAAATTATGAGTAAGACAAATATAATTTAAATAATTTATTTTTAATAACAAAAATATAATCTTATAAAAAAAGCAAAACATTTAAAAAAATTATTATTTAGTAATATATTTTACATTGATTTGAATAAATTTAGATTTTTCAAATACTTTTTAACTAATATCTATATTATTAATAATAGTTTATTAATTTATTTTTAGATCATTAATATAATATTTAGCAATGTAATTATTTATATTGAATTTAAATGAATTATAATTATGAAGATTATAATAAATAAATATTATATTTAATTTGAAAAAAATTTAAAAATTATTATATTTTCAAAGGATATAATCTTCAAAAATTATAAAAATTAATAAAAATAAATTTTTTGCTATATCATTGTTTAAATAAAACTTATAAACCACTAAATTCCTAAACACTTAAACATCTAAACTCCTAAACACAAAAGCCCCTAAATACTTAAACCTTTAAGCCCGTTAACCTTAAATATAATTTAAATAATTTATTAAAATATTAATTACAAAATAAATTATGAGTGATACATATATAATTTAAATAAAATTATTTTACATCAAAAAAAATATAAGCTTATAAAAAGAATCAAAAACAAAAAAACAAAAAATTATATTTAGTAATAAATTTTACTTGGATTTTCAATAAATTTAGGTTTTGCAATTATATTTTAATTTATACCATCATAATAATAACATATTAATTTTTTTTTTGATAATTGATATCATATCTATCAATAAAATTGTTTATATTTAGTTTATATTATATATAATTATAATGATTATTATTACTAAAAATTGTTTTCATATTTTTAAAAAATTTTAAAATTATTATATTGTCAAAGGTTATAACCTTTGAAAATATAAAAAAATAATAAAATTAAATATTTTGTTATTATAATTTTTAATAAAACCTATAAACCACTAAATGCATACATAGTTAAATCAGTAAACTTCTAATGCCCGTAATGCCTAAATACTTAAACCACTAAACCATAATAGACTACTTAATAATTAAGAAATCTAATTTTTATTTTAATTTATTATAATTTTAAATATTCATTTTAATTATTTATTAGTTTATTTATATATAAATTTTTATTACAAAATAAATTGTGAGTGTTATAAATAAAATTTAAATAATATATTTTTAATAAAAAAAATATTTACGCATATAAAAGAAGTAAAATTTTAAAAATTTAAAATTATTATCCAATTATATATTTTTCCTTTAATTTTGAATCAATTTGAGTTTTGTAAATATTATTTAATTAATATCTATCTTATTATTATTAGTTTATTAATTTAATTTTTGAATATTATAATAATATCTATTAATAAAATTGTTTATATTGAATTTAATTGATATATAATTATTAAAATTATTATAACTAAATATTGTATTCACATTTCATAAAATTTTAAATATTATTATATTTTCAAAGGTTATAACCTATGAAAATGACAAAAAATTAAAATTTTTTTTTGTTATTTTGTTGTTTAAATAAAACATATAAACCACTAAATGCCTGAAAACATGAATCACAAAACACCTATACGACAAAACCTTTAAATACTTAAACTATTAAATTGGTATACATTAATAATAAATCATAAATCTTATTTTAATTTTTATTCAATATAATTTTAAATTTTTATTTTAATTATTTATCAGTTTATTTTTATAGAAATATTAATTACAAAATAAATTATTAGTGAGACAGATATAATTTAAATTAGCTCGGTATACCCTAAATAATAAATAATAAATCTCAATATTATTTTGTTCATTATAATTTTAAATATTCATTTTAATTATTTATTTGTTTATTTTTATATAAATATTAATTAAAAAATAAATTATGAGTTAGACAAATATAATTTATGTAAATTATTTTTAATCAAAAAAATATAGATAAACTCTTTAAAATAATAAAAATTTACAAAACAAAAAATTACGATATAGTAATATATTTTGGTTTGCTTATGAATCATTTAATGTTTTCTAATTATATTTTAATTGATATCTATCTTATTAATAATAGATTATTAATTTTTCTTATCATTATTAGAATTGTAATCACTAAAATTGTTTATATTGAATTTATATGATATATAAATATAATGATTATTATAACTAAATATTGAATTTGCTTTTAAAAAAAAATTAACAATTATTATATTTTCAAAGGTTATAACATTTGAAAATATTAAAAAATGAAAAAATAATTTTTTGTTATTTTATTTTTTAAATAAAACCTATAAACCACTAAATGCATACACATTTAAATCAGTATACTAATAAACCTCGTAATACCTAAATACATAAACCATTAAACCACTATATAGTACATAATAATTAATAAATCTAATTTTTATATCTATTTATTATAATTTTAAATATTCATTTAATTATTTATTAGTTTATTTTTATAAAAATATTTATTACAAAATAAATTATGAGTAAGACAAATATAATTTAAATATATACTTTTAAGAACAAAAAATATAAACTTATAAAAAGAAGGAATACATCAAAAACATTATTATTTAGTACTTTATTTTATTTTGATTTTGAATAAATTTAGGTTTTGCAAATATATTTTAAATAATATCTATATTATTTATAATAGTTTATTAATTTATTTTTTGATCATTAATATAATATCTATCAATATAATTGTTTATATTGAATTTATATGATATATAATTATTAATATTATCAAAATTGAATATAGTATTCACATTTAAAAAAAAATTAAAAATTGTTATATTTTCAGAGTTTATAACCTTAAAAAATCAGAAAAAATAACTAAAAAATTATTTTTTGTTATATCATTGTTTAAATATAACTTATAAACCATTAAATACCTAAACACATAAATCTCTAAACTCTTAAACCCCGAAGACCCTAAATATTTAAACCTTAAAACTAGTAAACCTTAAATATAATTTAAATAATTAATTAAAATATTAATTACAAAATTAATTATGAGTGAAGCAAATATAATTTAAATAATTTATTTTTTTTTCAAAAAATATATAATCTTATAAAATGATACAAAAACTAAAAAACAAAAAGTATTATTTAGTAATAAATTTACTTTGATTTTTAATCATTTTAGTTTTTATAATTAAATTTTAATCTATATCTATCATATTAATAATAGTTTATTAATTTATTTTTTGATTTTTGATATAATATCTATCAATAAAATTGTTTATATTTAGTTTATTTTATATATTGTTATGATAATTATTATTACTAAATATTGTATTCACATTTTTAAATAAATTTTAAAATTATTATATTTTCAAAGGTTATAATCTTTGAAAATTTGAAAAAATATCAAAAATAATTTAATTGTTATTTCATTGTTTAAATTAAACCAATAAACCACTATATTCCTAAACATTAAATTCAATAACTTCTAAATCTCTAAAATCCTAAATAATAAATAATAATCCTTTTAAACTGGTAACCCTAAATAATAAATAATAAATCTCAATATTATTTTTTTCATTATAATTTTAAATATTCATTTTAATTATTTATTAGTTTATTTTTATTTAAATATTAATTACAAAATAAATTATGAGTTTGACAAATATAATTTATATAAGTTATTTTTCATCGAAAAATATATATAAATTTATAAAAAGAATAACAAATTTTAAAACTAAAATTTATTATATAGTAATATATTTTGCTCTCCTTCTGAATTATTTTAGATTTTGTAATTATATATTAATTGATATCTATCTTATTAATAATTGTTTATTAATTTATTTTTTGATCATTATTAGAATATTTATCAATAAATTGTTTATATTGAATTTTATGATATATAAATATAATGATTATTATAACTAAAATATTGAATTCACCTATGAAAAAAATTTAAAAATTTTTATATTTCAAGGTTTTAACCTTTGGAAATATGAAAAAATAATAAAAAATAAATTTTATTTTGTTTTATTTTTTAAATAAACCTATAA